>JAWRVF010001906.1:0-34142 GCA_036785485.1 Physcomitrellopsis africana | reverse complement strand
ATATCGATTGCTAGTTGTCAAAATTGTGAAGCATATAATGTCACTGATCGATTGCCTTGTCGTATGATATGAAGCTTGTTGGTTGCAACACGAGTAGCATCATGTTCTCCATACATAGATCAAAATTCTGCTAAGAAAGCTTCTAAATTATCCAATATTGGATCACGTCGTTCCAGAAAAGATGAAAACCAAGATAAGGCAGAACCTGAAAGTAATGTACCAATAAATCTGACTTGTGATCCCGGAGTTGGAAAATTTTGCGGTTGCAATTCAATCACCAATTAGACTTGGTTGATGAATCCTCAAAACTTGGATCTTGTGCCATCAAATTTCTCAAGTAGACCAATTTTTGGTTCTCTGATGCTTGGACGATGTTCCAATGTAGGAGGAATTATATGGCTTAGTGTAGATGTTGAAGCAGCTCCAACCATATCTATATCTTTATTATTTGATAACCTTGTTGCTCCTTGTGGAGGTACAGTGAGTTGATGCATTGCAAGCATCAATTCTCTCATTTGCTCTTACATTTGTGCCATTGCACTCTTCATTTTGGCAAGCTCGGCCATGATAACACTTCAAAAAATATATAACACTACTCGAGATAAGTAACAAGGAGAACAAAGAAAATACTAGGAATAATATCAGTTTAGAAGAGGGTAATCCGCAACTTCTAATATGCTTGTGTCTTATCAAGAGAAAGGGGTAATCCACTCTAAATCAAGACAAGACAAAGCTATGATATTATAAGTGTACTCTTGTCAATCTGTCAAGGACATGAACTAGAAAAAGATACATAATCTAATGGAAACTGTATCAAAGAAAAGTCACAAAATGGAAATTAGAAAGTATGTATATTAAAAAAAAACTGGAATGGCTATTGCCAAAAATTGGACACATGAAGACTCTTGAAACTAGACTATTTTTAAGAAAGGAGTTGACAAGAGTGAAGAGGGCTTCACTCTTGCCTCTATAAATACTATCTAACTAAGAGCTATGTGGCAATATTCTATTGGACCTTATACACGTGTCTAATTTGCAAGACACGTGTCAAACTTACATGACAAGTTTCTCACATGTGCGCCACGTACTTGGCTTGTTCCACAAGCTACTAAAATGTGTAACACATGGCTAGCTTGTTCTACAAGCTACCAATATGTGCGCCATGTGGCTACCTTGTTGACCAAGTTTCTAACCTACCAATCACCTATAGACATGTATAAAGGTGATTTCGCGTCTATGAAGCTTCTAGGAAGCTTCTCTATCAGATATTATTAAATCAACTTATTTTATTTACTTCTATTGGTCTATTATTACTTAAATAATTTATTGGAATAAATCTTATGCCCGTGAGACTTTCTTGTACCATTAATTACATATAACCAAAATAAAATCCAACACCTTCTACTTCAAACTTTCATGTCGGATTCACCACTTATAACATATTATGTCTTGTCCTGTTTGGAAATACGTTAGGCACTTGGCTATAGAAGATGAAGATGCGATTCACAAATATCTAAGAATCTTTAACAAGTTTTATCTATATAAGAAGCATAAGGTTGAATATCAATATGAAAGTACGTTGTCGTATAGTAATATGACCATTAGGTGAAAGAAGAAAGAAATGGTTATATTATAGAAAAACTCAAATGAGAATATTTGAGAAAATTATCTCAAAAAAATAAATAATAGATAAGGAGGTAGAAAAAATTCAAAAGGTATTAATGCTACTTTTTATAGAAGTGACTTCTAATTGCTTTGTATGGCCATAAATAAGGCAAAACAAAGTAGATTAGAAAAATAAATAATATAGACATCTTTAGAAAGGAGTTGAAAATAGATTTTAGAAAAATTTACTACAAAAATCTCAAAATAGATATCCAAAGAGGACCAATTATGAGCTAGGATCAGAATCTGATCCCAAGGCACAAAATTGTGTGCTTATAGCGGATCAAGGGGTTTTTTGGAGATCAAAAGGTGGGATTAGAGAGAAAATTAGAGGATCTTTTTTTGAGCATTAATTAGAAGTGATTTGAGTTGTTAATGACTTTGTAATGGCTTTGCAAAATTAAAGTTAATTTTGGTAACTATGATTTTATGAAATATATTGGGATTTATATTTTTGAGCATTTTATAAGATTAGTTATAGATCTATAGGTGATATTTTGTGGATTAGTACATATAATAATGCTTGTAGGGTGCTGTGAATTTAAAATTGATCTAACAATTCAATCAAAGATTATTGAAGTTTATATGGGTTGAGATCTCAGAAATTGGGAATTGAGTGTCAGTTAGGTTTCATAAGATTTTTAGCAATCTACTAGTTGGATCAGAGTGAAATTTATGTGTATATTTAGAAGACTTAATTTTCTATATGCATGTGAAATTTGGAAGCAATTGAACAGTGTAAGAAAGAGATATTGGCATTGGACAATCGGCATTAAGGTAGGAGAAGGAGGCCGGCCGACACTTGATTGAAATTTTGGATTGAATTTCTTGCTGGTAAGTTTGATCCTCTTCAAATTTTGTATGCTTGCTGCTAACTTAGTTTTTAAGGAGTGTATAAATTCTTAATCAAAATCAATGGTTTAGTCAATAGTTATTGAGGTTCTAAAATTACCTTAGGAATTGCATAGGACTTGGTTAGAGTTTGGTTAGGGTTTAAGATTTGGATTTAGGATTTAATATTTGATTAGGATTTCATTAAGATTAGGATTGATTAGGATTTATTAAGATTTGATCAGAGTTGAATAAGATTTAGTTAGGATTTATTTTAGGATTTAATTATAATTTATTAAGATTTGTTAAGGTTTGACAAGAGTTAACTAGGATTTTTGGATTTATCACGGTTTGATCAGAATTAACTAGGATTTAATTAGGATTTATTTTAGGATTTGTTAAGATTTGACCAGGGTTGATTAGGGATTTAGGATTTATAAGGATTTGACCAGGATTGACTAGAATTTAGTTAGGATTTATTTTAGGGTTGTTAGGATTTGACCAAGGTTGATAAGGATTCAATTAAGATTTATTTTAGGATTTATTTGGATTTAATCAGGATTGACTAGGATTTAATTAAGGTTTGATTAAGGATTGTTTAGAGATTGATTAGAAAGTTAGGACTAGTTATTGTTGTGTATTTCTTTTTTATCTTCCACAGTCAAGTATCCGGAGCATTTTCAAGCAAGACTTCACAACATATGACAATATAAGTCAATACGAAGTGCTTAAAAATATTCTTCTTGATAACTTCATCTACATATAAATCCCAATTGCTTTGTTACTTGTCATAATCAAGCAACTAGTTTTTTCCTTACAAATCCTAACCTTATACAGTGAACTTCAATAAGCTATTATTTTTAATCTAACTATCAATTTGGTGTGAAACTTTGCATACAAGTTTAAATATAAGTCTTATACAAGCTCAAAAAGTTTCAACCCAATCCAATTTATAGATTGCAAAAAATCAACCAAAACCCTTGCTGATGTCTCTTAGCCACCACTTTAAAGGTTGATGTAGATATCCCAATAGCAATTTCTCCTTGTCCAACTATTAACTTCAGCTAAAAATTAGTGTGTAGCTTGTCCTTCAAGTCTTCTGACATTATGTCAAATTTCACCTTAATTTGACTAATAGATCTTTAGATATGGCAAAAACCCCAAACAACCCTAAAATGCCAATTTCTGATATTTCTTCATACTAATGATCACTTAAATCTCACTTGCACCATTAGATTGTTACAAATTTTTATTTAATCTTAGCACACTCAATCACCCATATACTATCAAATTTTCAACTATAGATGTTACTTCAAATGTATACAATAGCTAAAAGTATTGGTCATAATTTTATTGTATAAAAACTTAACCTCCAGTATAAACCTTGATTTTAGATAGAAATTGCTAAGTCCTTCTAAATTATAGAGAAACAAGTCTAATATCTCTAGAAGAAGCTTAAAGCCAACTCTCCAATCCTAGTCACCAATCTCCAAATGATCCAACTTCGTACCCTCGGTGGTCATTTTTGTGGCTAGAGGTCTGATTTTGATCCTATTCCATACATGGTCAACCCCCAAGTATCAATTCAACTTATTTTTAGGATTTTTAAGCTTAATCCTATCTTTAATTTAATCATAATATCAACCATACTAAATTTTTACCTCTCCTATTTTGTTTTTATAAACTTATGATTTTTTAAAAGCCATGAAAGAGTTTTTATAATCTAGAAGAAAAAGTTAATAACTAACTTTTATCTATTAGCTATTAAAACAAGAATATAATCTAAGAGGCTTTCATAAAATCTTTCTTAAGTATCTTAAGTTTCTATTAAACTAAGATATTTGAATATTAAGTTGAAATCACTATTGCTCATGTTTTTCACCACATAAATGTGTTACAATACAACAACGTTGTGATATTGTAATATGCCTATATGATAAAAATATCAATTTAATTGACTTTTAGATGATTATTTTTTTATCTTGGATTGATAAGTATTTAAAATATTTCAAAAAAGACTTTTATGGAAGCTTTTTAATTTAATTTTATTTATTTTATTAACAAAATTCTTAAAGTTTGATAATATTTTAGTTTCTAGGTTAAGATTTATTATTAGATTACTTCTATATTCTTTATAAGTTCATAATTTGATCTAAATGAAGTTAAATAGGTAAAAATTTGATATATTTGGCTCTAAGAAAAATTAAGTATAAGATTAGATAAGTGGATTTGTGGAAAAAATAGAATTGATATTAAGATGAAAACCATTTGTAGAGTAGGATCAAATTTTAGCTCTAAGATATTCAAACAACACCGAAGCTAGAATAAGGGGACTTTTGTCAAGGCCACGAACTGAAACACATGCATAAGTTAGTGAAAACTATGTCAAAGTAAAATGAAAAAATAGAAACAAGAAAATATATATATATTCAAAAAGAAACTAAAATGGCTATTGCCAAAGATTAGAAAATACAAGAGACTCTTGAACTAGACTAAAAGCAAAGAAGGAATTGACAAGAATTAAGAAGGCTTCACTCTTGTCTCTATATATATTATTTATCTAAGAACTATGTGGCGGTTGTCTATAAGATCTCGAACATGTATCTAATTTGCAAGACATATGTCAAACTTGCAAGACAAGTTTTCTACATGTGCACCACGTACTTAGCTTGTTCCACAAGCTACTAACATGTGCAATACATGGCTAACTTATTCCACAATCTATCAATATGTATGACACGTCACTAGCTTGTTGGCCAAGTTTTCAACCTATCAATCACCTATAGACATGTATAAAGGTGATTCTGTGTCTATGAAGCTTCTAGGAAGTTTTTTTATAAGATATTATCAAATTAATTTATTTTTACCTACTTCTATCAATCTATATTAATTAGATAATTATTAGAGTAAATCTTATGTCCGTGATATTTTCTCCCTTCTAAGGACAAGTTCCACAAAGAGTGGTGATTATATATTGAGAAAGTCTAAATTGATCATCCATCTCTTTAGTACAAACAAATTTAAGAAAATAGCAATCAATGATATAAGATAGAATGAAACCTCTATTGAACCTATTTAACTTTATAGTGAAGATTTTTTTGACTTTTTATCTTAGTTTCAACGGATGTCGTCGATAAAACGTATTGACTTTTGTTAATGCATTTGCATGATTCCTAGATGGCTCTTATGTGCATTCATTAATATCATACCCGCACTAATATACAACATATTTCAGTCAATTTTGGTGTTGCTTCAAATCTAAAACCTCTTCTACTTCAAATTCTTTATTTGTTTTCTGTCTTGTATATCTGCTGACTTGTATGGCTTAAATAGTAACATGTAGAATATAAGATGGATCTTCATAGATTTTGGTAAGCATAATCAATAAGCAACTTCATTGATTTATTCACAAATTGAAAAAAGTCCAAGCCTATAATAATCCAGCTTGTCGCAAGGACAATTAGTCTTGATATTATGACAAAATAACCATACCTTATTGTCCACGTAGAATCAAGGTTGTTCCTTACAATAGATATTTGTATTGATTTTTTGTCATTCTTAAGCTTTCTTTAATTGTGCCTTTATTGTTGCATATAGCTCTAACAACCAATTTGTCAAATCTTGCGCCACAAGATTATCAGCTTTTGAAAAGTCAAAAGTATCAATTTGTGGATAGTAATCATAATTTATAAAAAATAAAATTTATTGAATAGACTAATGTACCAAATTATTATAAGAAAACTTTGCTAATGGCAAAAGAATTGTCTAACCATGTTGACGATAGTTGATGGTACATCTCAAATATTGCTGTAAAACTTGATTTACTCATTTCGTTTGTTCATCAGTTTGAAGGTAAAAAGCTGAAGATAGTTTTATATCTACTTTCAATATTTTAAAAAGTTCTTCCAAAATCTTGATACAAATTATATTCTTCTATCTGAAATAATATCCTTTGGTAATCCATAATAGCGATAGATATTATCAAAGAAGAGTTTAGCTATTTCTTCACTTGTAATAGATTTTGTACACGATACAAAATGTGCCATCTTGATAAAATGATCTATAATTACAAATATAAAGATATGTGAACTTGACATTGAAAGATCCATCATAAAATCCATAGAAATAGGATACCAAAGTTATTTTGGTACAAGTAATAGTTGGAGAAGTCTATAAGATTGGTGACGAGGAGTTTTTGATCTTGACCAAATGTCACACCACTATACAAATTCTTTAACAGCCTTTCACATTTGAGACCACCAAAAATCTCTTAATATTAGCTCCAAAGTCTTATTATATCCAAAATGTCCTGCCATAGGGAGATTGTGATGAGTTTTTAGAGCTCGTAGTTGTACTATATCTTCAGAAATATATATGCATCTTTCAAAATAGAGTAGATCATTCTTGAACTCAAACTTGGAAGTATCATGAGACTTAGATGAATTATTCTTAGTATCATGGACAAGAGGATGTGAGGATATACTTGACTGGATTTGCTTGATAAAAGTTGAATCAACAATCAATGTTCATTTCATTGCTTGAAGATGAAATTGCTTTGATTGTAAGAAGATTGTTCTTTGTTGATCAAAAGCTAATTTTTTTTTTTTGATACAAGATAAAAATATCTAAAAAGGGCATCAAATAGATTTTTTTGTTTTCTTAGCCGATAGATGATAATAAACTCGAATCTTGACAAAGACATACTTCAACAAGCCTGGCAACAATTTAACATATGTATTGATATGAAATACTTGAGGTTCTTATGATTTGTATACATGGTGACTGGATTAAAAGCACCTTCCAGATAGTGACACCTTTCTTAAAAAGAATCCACAATTGCAAGAAGTTCTTTATCATAGATTTTGTAGTTGATTTCTGTCGCTGAAATTTTTTTGGAATGAAAATTATTAGGTGGAATTTGTCATCTACTTCCATTTGTAATAATATCATCTTCAAAGCAAAGTTTGATGCATTTGTTTCCATAAAAAATACCTTAAAAAAATCGACGTGATACAAGATTGGTACAGAAGTAAAAATTGTCTTCAAAGCTTCAAATAATGCTTCTGCTTCTTTATTCTATTCGAGTTTGTTCTAACAAGTTAAGTGTGTAAGTGGAGCTGCAACTTGAGAAAAGTTCTTGATGAAGATTCAATAATAATTGGCAAATCTCAAAAAGCATTACACATCTCTTATTATTTTTATAATCTTCCAATCCATGATTGTTTGGACTTATTTAGGATCCATTTTGAGACCATCAATCAAAATGATGTATCCTAAGAAGTCAACTTGAGTAGTGTGAAATACACACTTTTCCATCTTGGTATATAACCTTATATCTTTAAGTTTTTATAATACACGATGAACATGAAGTTCATGTTCTTTTGTATTCTTAGAGTAGGTTAAAATGCCATTTAAATAATAGACAATAAAATCATCAAGAAACTCATAAAAATGTCATTCATAAGATGTTAAAAAGCAGCCGGTGCATTTGTAAGTCCTAAAGGCATGACATTATATTTGAAATGTCCATATCTTATTTAAAATGCAATCTTCTATTTATCACCTTTTTTGATGCATACCATATTGTATGTTCCTCTTAGATCTATTTTTGTATAGATCTTAATTTGATTCAATTGATCAAGAAGTCCACATATCAAAAATAGAAGATATCTATTCTTGATAGAAATCTTGTTGAGCCCTCAATAATCTATACACATCCATAGTGACCCATCTTTTTTCTTTAAAAATAAGATAGGAATTCCTATTGGAGATTTTAAATGATATATGAAATTCTTGGCCAAGTTCTCATCAATGTATTTTTTGGGTTCAGCCAATTCATTTAGTGATAAACTGTAGATTGGTCTAAATAGAGGTTGAGTTCCGTCTTTGAGATCAATTGAACAATCATATAGGCAATGTTTTAGAAGAATATCTATATTTTTATTTTTAAAAATATCTTGATAATCTTGATATTAGCTTGAATTGCCACTTGAAGTCTTTTGACTATAAAAAATGGATGTAACATAAATAACAAAAGATGATCTTTCTTTTGCTACATTCATAAAAGCTTTTGCACCTATAAGTATGGATTTTTTTATACTAGATTTATGGCTTATCAGTTGACTAATGAAACTTTCATTAATGCTTTGAGAAAAGTCAAGTCTACAAGAAATCCAATCTATTCAAAGATTATACTTTTCTAGCCATGATAAATCTAAAATAACTGGATTAGAGAGAGATTTAATTATATTAAAGATTACACAATTATTATGACCATCTATTGTTACATTTATAGGAAAGATCTTATGAGTAATATCTCTAAAAGATAATAGGCGACCATCTATGACTTCTATATGTATGAGTTTAGTTTTCTGTATTAAAGATATTCTATAATATTTAACAAATTCTTTATCTAAAAAACACGTAGAGGCTTTTGAATCTAGGTAGGCAGAGGATTTATGATTTTTAGATTCTAAACAGACATCTATTATAAAACAAGGAGAAGATTCTGAGAAGAAGATAAGACCTTTATTAGGAGTTGTACAAGATTCTAGCTATATAGTCCCTATCATAGCTAGACAAACTTGTTTTCCGACATATTGTCTTCTTTGATAGCCATATTTTTTATTTTGTAGTTGCGTTGTTTCTTTGGACAATGTTGAGCAATGTGCTTAGGTTCTCTATAATATAAATATAATCTTTATTAACGACAACAAGTCTTTTCTTGTTCAATAAGATGTTTAAAACGTACCACGTCAATTCGCATATCTTCTACTTTTGAATATATATATTGAGAAGATGTTGATATTATAATAATATTATAATAATATTGGAGCTCTCTTGTGCAACTCTCAGTTCAAAATTCAAAAAGTTGATTGTCACACTTCACAACAAAATCAATTCCTTGACTCAATGTCTAAGGATCAGATAAGTTGAGCATCAATTTTTTTACCTCATATTGTAATCTATAGAGAAATTGGCTAATAAGTACAACATCATCCCACTTAATATCAATTGTTAGTTGTCAAAATTGTGAAGCATATGATGTTACTGATCGATTGCCTTATTGCAAGATATAGATCTTATTGGTTGCGACACAAATTGCATCATGTTCTCCATGCATAGGTCAAAATTCCGCTAAAAATACCTCCAAATTATCCAATATTAGATCATATTGTTCAAGAAAGGACAAAAACCATGATAAAGCATAACTTGACAATAGTGTTCCAATAAATCTATGACTTGTAATCCCTGAGTTGGATAACTTTGGGGTTAAAGTTCAATCACCACTTGTACTTGATTGATGAATCCTCAAAATTTAGATTTGGTGCCATCAAACTTCTCTAACAAACTAATTTTTGGTTCTTTGATGGTTGAAAGGTGTTCAATTGTAGGTGAAGTGGTATAGCTTGAAGCAACTTGAATCATCTCTATATCTTCACTTCTTGCTAATCTTCTTGCTATTTGTGGTGGTGCATTGACTTGATGCATTGCGAACATTAATTCTGTCATTTATTCTTGTATTTGTATCAATGCACTCTTTATTTTAGCAAGCCGTGCCATGATACCACAATAAAAAGGGAAAAAAGTGTCTACTCTCACTATAAAATAAAACACTCAAGAACAAAAGAAAAAATTCTAGGAACAATATCAGTTTAGAAGTGAATAATCCACAACTTCTAATATGTTTATGTCTTATCAAGAGAAAGAGATAATCCACTCTTAATCAAAAAAAGACAAAGCTCTGATATTGTAACTTCATTCTTGTCAATCTATCAAGGCCAGGAATTAAAACAGATGTATAAGTTAGTAAAAACTATGTCAAAGTAAAATGACAAAATAGAAACAAGGGAATATATACATATATATTCAAAAAGAAACTAGAATGGCTATTACCAAAGATTAAAAAATACAAGAGACTCTTGAACTAGACTAGAAGCAAGGAAGGAATTGACAAGAGTGAAGAAGGCTTCACTCTTGTCTCTATATATATTATTTATCTAAGAACTACGTGGCGGCATTCTATAAGATCTCGAACATGTATCTAATTTGCAAGACATATGTCAAACTTGCAAGATAAGTTTCCTACATGTGCGCCACATACTTAGCTTGTTCTACAAGCTATCAACATGTGCAATACATGATTAGCTTGTTCCACAAGCTATCAATATGTGCAACACGTGGCTAGCTTATTGGCCAAGTTTCTAACCTATCAATCACCTATAGACATGTATAAAGATGATTCTACATCTATGAAGCTTCTAGGAAGCTTTTTTATAAGATATTATCAAGTTAACTTATTTTTATCTACTTCAATCAATCTATATTAATTAAATAATTACTAAAATAAATCTTATGTCTGTGATAGCTTTTGGAGATTGACATGTTTAATAATAAGACTAGCTTCAAGCTTGTTTTAGAAAAATAAGGCTTATTTTTATAAGTTTTGGGATGAATTTGCAATTATTGTTTGAAATCAAGATTTGTATCAGTGACTTTGGATTTATATAATATAATTAGAACTAATATTCTTTGTTAGTTTGTGCAACTAGTATAATATCTATAATTTAAAATTTATCAATATTTAATTAATTGGATGTGTTAAGTGTTCGTAAAATTTTATATTAATCTAATAGTGTGGTTGAAAGTTATTTAATCATTAGTGTAAGAAGATACCAAAAATTGACAATTTAGGATTGTTTAGGATTTTTGTAATATCTAAAGTTCTACTAATTGGAACAAGGTAAAATTTGGCATGGTGTTAGAAGACTTAAAGACCAAGTTGCACACAAGTTTTGAATAGGAGTTAATAGTTGCAAAAGGAGAAATCACTATTTGAAGTTTATCAACTTTCAAGGTTATAGCTGAAGGATAGCAATGCAGTTTTATGGTATTTTTTCATAATCTAAAAGTTGGATTGAGTTGAAACTTCTTAAGCATATAGAAGACTTATAATGACATTATTAAACAAAATTTTATACCAATTAGATGGTTAGATTAAGAATTACAACTTATTAATGCTCAATGTCTAAGATTAGGATTTAAAAAATAAATTAAATGATACAAAGAAATAAAAGTATTAAAAAAATTAGATTTGTGCTTACTTGAGGTTATTAAGAAGAGTATTTTTGAGCACTTTATATTGGCTCTAAGCCTATTACATCAAAATTTGAATTACTTGTATTTAGATGGTTGAAACCTATTAGAATTTCTTGGATACTTGCAAAATACAACTTTACCTTCTACAACTAGGTGCCTGATGCATTCTTAAACAAGACAACACATAACATAACAACATCCATCCATAATGTCATAACAATCAACATGATGCATATTTCACGTCACCATATTAAAGAAATGACAACAAAAAAGATAAAGTCTCTTATAGTGAAGTATTTTTCTATCATACCTAAAGCCATACAATATTATCTATTGTAGCTTGCTAATGGAGAGGATTTTATTCCAATCAATCCTATAAAACTATTTATTACTATCCTAGTCGATTGCAAATGCAAGGCCCACACTCAAAAGCTTGCATTAGGCATGGCAAAGCTAATAAATATGATGGAATATTCTAAAAAAGCTATTCAATTGATATCCAATCAAAAGTCTATCTTATTATTTTTTTTGTTCTAAATTTTACAACAATATCAATTAAAATTACTTGATTGAAAAAATTTCAAAAATATTTTAATTTTGAAGGTTGTGTTCTATTCTACTCATGATAGCAATCATTTTGCACTGCTTTGAATATTTATGGGACAAAAATTCAATGAATTATCAATGTTTTTTAAGACCAATTTATATTTAAAAAATCAATTTATTCCTAAAAGATTCATATAGAAATAATATTATTTTAATTTTTAGTGTGAAATTATTAAATATTTTTTATATTATTTTTAGATGTAAACTTTTATATTGTATATCCTTATAAAAGTTTTTACATATAATATTATTTATTTCTATTACAATTGGAATCTAATGATTTATAAAATTACTTCTATATAACATCTAAAAATGAGCTTCAAAACTATGAGATATTTCTATTTAAATTTAGTAGCTTTGTACAATTACAATGCCACTAGATGTATATGTGTTTTCTAATTTGTATGAGTGATCCTTAAATTGGATTGTCTTAAGTTTCATTGCTATTATATGTTTTTTATTTATTGATCCATGATTTAACAATGATGATTTTTTGGTTGCTTAAGTTCCAGGTGTTATTATATGCTCTTAATTTAATATAAAAAATTACTTTGGTTGATGATGTATCCAAAATTTTACATAAAAAAGCTGCAATATTATTATAAATACTATTAAAATATGCAAAATTTATTTGTCTTGTTTTGAATATGGACACCTTCTTGTCCATTCTATTCTTGTTTGTATCTTATTGACTATTTTTTTTATTTTTGATAAAAATCTTATGTCTTGTACCTAATTCTAAATCCATGTATTTGTTTGTGCTAAAAATTATTCCAATCTATATTTATAAGCTAGTATTGATGTTTATCTTATTTTATTTTAAGAGACCTTCATTTTTTATTTACATCCATTATGAAACCATCATTGCTTATAGGTTGTATTTTCTAGGTAGATGGTTGTTTCTTATTTAATATATTCTTATTATTGTTTTCTTTCTTATTCAATTCCATATTTCTTTTTGAATTCTATTGTTTTTCTATTTAGACACTCAATTATTTACTTTGAAAATCGTTAGAATTAAATGTAGATAGTTACTCTTTTATATAATATAAGGTAATAAAGCAAATCTAATATTTGATAGACAAATGGTTATAATTAATTTGAACAATTTTTTTTTCTAAAAAATGGAGTTGATAACCAATACTTTCAATTCTTAGTTGCTTCCCAACTACATTGCAATATAAAAATGTAGTTCTATCAATTTATTACTTTTTAAGCACTTTTTAAGTATGTTCCTAAGATCAACTGTAACTTATACAATAATTGGCTTCAATTCCTATGGCAAATGTTTAAAAGTTATCTACATTAAAATTTAAAGAATATCAAAATTAAAAAAATAATTAGAATTTCATATAGCTTTAAATTCAAATAGCAGTGTTGTATGGTATGATTTTCTATATAAAAATATATTGGAACATACTTAAAAAGTGAATTTACTTAAAAAGAGAATTTACTTATAACTTATTAGCAAAGATTTTAATAAGTGATTACTTATAACTTATTAGCAAAGATTTTAATAAGAAGAAAAAATAGATATAATAATATTATTTTTAAAAAAATATTATATTATTCAAAATATTTTATATTTAAGTAAGTTTGTATGTAAAGTTTTTCTATAGAATGTAGAAATCCTCAATACCCTTTTCTATATAAAATCACAACTAATCAATTATTGATAAGTTAGATTTTTAATAACTTCTAAGAAAATTCATAATCTTCTATCAAAATCTTATCTTTATATCAAAATTTTATTATAGCTCCATATATCCATTTTTCTACTTCTACAAAGTCTTGGCTTTTAAAGAAATCCCTTTATTTTGCAAAAATGCTCAAACTATAACAAAATCCTTCAAGAGTTTATTCAGTCGCAAATGATTGATTTTTTTCCAAACTATAAAGTCCAATAATTCTTGATCCAACTATCTAATTTTTATTAAATTTTTCCAAAGTGTAGCTTATATCCTTAAGCTTGACAACAAGAAAATTCAGCTATAGATTTGCTTCCAAATGTTTGCTATCTCAAAAACCCTAGTAGGTGCTTAAAACCCTAGTTTATAGATAGTTGAGCACTATTTTCTTCATATCTCAAAAGTCCAAAATCATAATGCCACAAAAAAAATTTATATAGATTTGTAACATGAAAATATACACTTTTAAAATTTTTGAGCCAAAACCTTTTCAAATTGCCTAAGATATAGCTTAAAATACAACCACTAATTAAACAGATCACTTACTACCTTTAAATTGCAAGCATTAACTTCAACTTCTAATATCTCCTTCATTATAGATTGGAATTAATTGAGCTATATATATTAAGTGTAGCCAAAAAAGTTTTCTTTCTAATTCTTATTGCCAATCCTTTATTGCTTCTTGTATGTGTAAGTTATATCCAAAAGAGTGACAATAGGTACAATTTCAATACCTTCATTTTAAGCCCCTATATCTTCTTTATAAAAACTTCAAATCACTCAATTTTTGCACCAAAACTATAGCCAAAAAGTTAAAATTGATGATTCTAACCTTGAATGTTTAAATTCTTTCAAAACAAAAATCCTAATCCCTAATAAGGTATTAAGCAGCATCCTTAAAGGCCATTGGACATGATTTTTGGCCAATAGAAATAGAGATTTCTATCATCTATTTCCATTCATCCACATAGATGTCCTAACTACTTCTTTTTATAATAAAAATTTCTTTTAATTCTTTTTCTAATAAGATTTACATAATATGTATTTTACATATCAAATAAAAGAAATAAAACAAGATTTCTAAGGACACTAATATCTAACAAAGGTGACTCAAAATATATAAAAGTTATTATCAATATAAAATCAACCTCAAAAGTTACTATCAAAAAAATATATATATATATTATAAACCTCAATAATAGCCTTTTTAAATAGATTTTTTCTAAAGTAATAATCAAACCATATTTTGCAACCAATAAAAATCTATTAATATGGCTCTCACTTAGCTACATAATAAATTATTCATTAAATATATATGCACAATATTTTCACATGGTAGCTAAACTACAATACGATAGTGGATTCCATGGTTGAAACATACAAATGCTAAATGCAAAGGTACAAGATGGAAGATATCTTTTGAGTCTATTTTAAAATAAAAGAAATTCTTGCCAATTCTTTTTTTTATAGATAGACTCTTCTTTATCGTATCCTTCAATATATATAGTTATAATTTGAGAATATTAGCACTTTGTGTGCTTCTAACAAAAATATAAAATTATGACATATATCTTGAAAATTTAAAATTTTTACAGTAACAATGTTAAAGTCAACAATTACTTTGTGGAGGTTTGTTCTTACCAATCTCTTGCTTCCATTAATCACATGTTTCTGTCATCTTGCTTTGAAATTCCTTACAATTTCTTGGAATATTATTGTTGTGCATCTAGGTCCCTCCTTCCAATAGAATGTTGTTGCATATAGTGTTTGCATACAATCCCATTGCCATAGTTCAAAGCTAAAAACAAAATAAAATAACTTTATTTTGGAATTTTTAAAACAAAATATTTTTCATATGTGTGCTGAACTAACTCAACCAAGACTATTTTTTTGAGCACTACAATTTCTTTGCTTCAGTTGCTACTTTCATTCCACTTAGTGATTTTTTTCACAACACGGCATTTAGTTTGGACTCTTTTCTAAATCTTAATTCTTTCATGTTATAAACAATGCAATTGCTCACATCCTTTCAATTGCTAGTCTAGACCACACCCCCTTTTGCTGATTTCAACTTACTTGTTGCCCTTGTAATCTAAATTATTACACCTGATGGTGTTTCAATTTTTGTCATTATCAACTTAGGACTTTAAACTGATTGTGCCAGCTTCTTGTGTATGTATGTTGCTGCACCATTTTTGTAATACCTCAGTTCGACGTGATCGTTCTTGTTGTTGCTATCAAATCAACCTAGTTGTGTGTTGCTCTTTGTGTTAAATTCAACTAGCACTGCACACAGTTGCTGCACCGCACTGGTATTTGATTTCAGTTTACATCCACAAAAATTTCACTCACATATTTGATTGCATCATTGTTTCTATCTAAATAATCACACATCTCGCACATGAATTCCCACACATGCACAGAACTTCATCGGAAAATAAACTCTTTTTTTCTTTTTCTTTTTTCTCAAAAAAAAATTCAAAATAACACCCATACTTTGCACATTGCGAGAGAGCCCAAGAGGATTCAAGCAGGTCCGCCGCTTTTTATTTTTCTTAATTCTGCTTCATATCCTAAAAAATATCTGGGAATCTTAAAAAATTCATATTTTAAAATCTCTTGATATTCATACCTTGGAATTTTATAAGTTGATGTTATTGCATTTTTGAAGTTGATACCTTAGAAAACCTTCTTTATATCATTATTTTTTATTTTTTTACATTATTATTTTTTAAAATAATTTATTTAATCCTCTTTTCACATTGCTGAACCAGTGACAAACATTCTTTCCATAACCTATTCATATTACACAAAAAATCCTATCAGTATTTTTTAGTTTTCCTTTTATATCACACCACTCATGATCTTAAACTAAACATCCTTTTTTTACTCTTTTACATAATGAAACATTTACATTATCACTATTATACTTGTAAATTTAAAAAATCAAAACTTTGTCATCATAATCTTAAATTTGATATTTAAACTTTATTTAAAATATTAGAGATTGATACTCTAATTAACTAAGTTATAAACTTAGTAATGAAAAATAAATAATTAACATATATTCCAATTAATTTCACCATTTTTTATATATTTCTTGTATATTCTATGTAAATCTAATCAACATTCTTTTATTTTTTAAAAAATCTTTTGGTTTTAATATTCTAACTGATAAAGTAAAAATGAAGTCTTGACCAATGAAAGAGCTTATGTATGTCCTTTTATTATCTCTTCATTGTTTGTCTTTTATACAATATACTTTCTCCCTTGTTGTATACATGCAAAACATATTGATCTTACTTTTTGATTTTTTTTTCTCTCTTTCTCTATATATATCTTGCAAATATAAGATTACATTATATTTGGAAAGTCTGTACCAAAAAGATAATATTAAATTTCCTCCCTAATGCATATAACCTTCCACCACCCATAAATTACGTTTCAAACCACTTTCATTGAATCAAAAAATATGAGACTTGGTATGATCACAACCTTCTAAAAACTCAATTTTGAATCAATTTTTCCTAGATGTGAACTATAAGTCTCAAAATAAAATACCGTGTTCCAACATGTTAAATGCAAGTGCCTCTGAATTAGCAACACTTACATATCCAACAGCTTCAAAATTCATCTCCAATTGTTCAAGGCAATGCCACATTACAAGCAAGAATCAAAGCATATTCTTTACATAATAATTCTTGCTGTGAAGGGAAAAAAAAAGGGTCATACAGAAACCTTTGAAAGCGAACAAGGTCACTGTAGATATGGCGCTATCAAAGACTTGTCTAAAAGCGACAACACTTTGACCCCGAACCTTTTAACTAATTGAATTTCTCAACGACTGCGACAATCTTAGTACTTAGGCCATTAAAAAAAAAAAAAAAAAAAAACACTAGAGCTGTACTTGGACTCAAGTTTAATGCATCAAGATATGACGTGCTATTGGAAAGCTATGCACGAGACTATCAGGATTACACAATAGCGCCGCACAAACCCAGACATAGATAAATTAAAACAGGAGCAAGTATGGATTCCAAAAACCACATATACGAGAATCTGTTGAAGTACTAAAACCGAGTTCAAAGGAAAAATAGCTCATTCATTGATGGATTCTACTTGTCTGATGATTTTAGGCTAGCCCTGCTGTTTTAACCCTTACCCAACATGAGTTTTCTAGTAATCGCCAACATGAATGAACATGCACGACAGGTGCAAAGCAAGCAGTAACTGCATCTGTAAGTAAGAATTATTCCCAATTTGAATCCCATGATGACACCACGAAAGACCTCGGCCATAACGAAGAGAGTTTTGAAGCAAGCACGATTGCAAGACTAACACGAGCAGGAGCACAATGGCCAGTGACAGGAACGTGATATGCAGGGCCACACCGCCACGAGCAACAGAACAGTCATGCAGGCCACACAAAAGCAAAAGCACCAACACAGCCGTCTCGAGTGATGGGAAACTAACTAAAAGAAGGGAAGGTAAGACGAGGTTGATTCTGGCAGAGGGTGAGAGCTTTAGGCCAAAGACTAGTCTACTGCAGCAATCGCTCATTCATGAGGTCTTAACTCATGAAAATCGACGAGTGTATTAATCACTTTCAAACATGATATCTTCGGCGTAACTCGCAAATTAGCAGCCACCGGAACCCAAACTCTCACCACAAATTACTTACGTGGCATTATTGATAGCTCTCGGCGCACGCATATGATTTAGCGCTAACCCATTGCTTTACGAACAGTATTTAATAAGTCAATATCGAACGTTGAGTGACCCTACAATCCTTCGCTATTGAGTTAAATGGTCCTGGTTCTGCGGTAGTACAACTTCGACGCTAACATACCGCCAGGAGGGCTGTCAACCCCGTGGAGTTTACGCAATCTTCGAAAAAGTCAGATTTACTAATATACAGGTTGAGCATGATTCAGTCCGGGCAAATTGCGAAGAGGATAATTTCAAGACTTGAGAAAGGGATGCTATCGCACTTCCATTGAAGCATTAAGGAATAGAGAGTTTCAACTTCCATTAACCAACAGAAAGGCAGGGAAAGAATTGCGATAAAGCCCTAATGAAGAGGCATGGAACTAATAGAGACAACCTACGGGAGGAAAAAAATCATGTACAGATGGAAATTATCTTCAAAACAACACTACACAAGACTTGACAAGAGAGCCAAGTTTGTGACAAGGGGCTGCAACAAAAAATCAGCGTGTATAAAGAATGAGAACTTGAACCCTAAAACAAGCGAACACAAAGGACGTCATGTACTAGCTTACATAGCAAGTACGCCATACTGTAACAGTGGATAATTAATGCACTATGTTGATAAAAGGTCAATGTTCCAATACAACGGCTGCAAAAATTAGAGGAAAGAAAGCAAACATCACACACGCAATTTCAAACATGCCACTCGTAAGCGAATCATTGACAGTGCAAGATTTGACAGCAGCCGTTGACTCCGACAATCAAAACGAGGAGGAAATGTGGTGAAACAACAGTTCTAACCGGAAGATTTCATTTCTTGGAAACTTCAATTACAACACATGGGGCTTTAAAACAGCAAACAAAGCTTAAGATTGAATTAACAAACGTAAGGCTTCGTCCTGATCTTCAACCCGCTGACACAACTTAAACCCTTCTCTTCGGCGTACACCCCTCCGACGGGCGCAAGCCGATTCCAGCCCCTTCCACCTTCACATTGACTGCGAAGGTGGACCGCGCAGACCATCCATCGCAGAGGGGCCCTCGGACCCTGCCGACGACTCCCCTCCTGGAAGACCTAGGTCTCCAGCCCCACAAATGTCAGACATTCGCCAACACACAAAAAACAGAACTCATGAAAGCTTCTGGATACTACATCAAACCGCAGCCATGCAGGACTCTGTGCAAACTAAACCCTTTCCACACCCACGAAGATTAATAACGGAAGCGATTTTAAAAAAGTCAAGCAGAGCACTACACTCTCCTGCCTGGTGCAAACAAAGCAGACCGCGTGGACACCAAAGCGCACCACTGTCCAGCGGACGCAGCATGCTCCGCAAAACCCTGTATCGGCCACCCCACCGAACCAAGGCTTCGCTTCCCACCCAGACATGCGAGGGTATTTAGACCATTGCCTCTCCAGTGAGGCAACTAAGCGGCAGCCGCGGGAGCGCAGTCCCTTGCCAAATGTCCAGCCTCTCCACAGGTGTAGCAGCTGCGGTTGCCTCCGCCTCCGCCACCTCCTTGTCTAGCATTACCTGTCGACTCGTTCTGACAGTCACGGGCAATGTGGCCACCCTCGCCACAGTTGTAGCAAGACCGCTCGCCCCCGGCAGCACCGCTGCGCTCACCAACAAAACCTCCACCACCACGGCCACCACGGCCCCTGCCTCTCCCAGCGCCTCCACCTGTTCCTCGGCCTCCTCCCTCACCTGCGCCGCGACCTGAGCCGCCATACCCGTCGCGCCTATAGCTCGCACCCTGAACGAACACACCTCCAGGGCCCGTCACAGCCAAAGCCTTCGTCCTCCCATCCTCGCTTGACTCCACCAGAAACTCGACCACCTCGCCCTCGCGAAGCGACCGAAACCCCTCCGCGTGGATGCTCGTCTGATGCACGAACAAATCCTCTCCGCCCTTGACAGGCGTGATGAACCCGAACCCTTTGCTGCTGTTGAACCATTTCACCTTCCCCGTCTCCTTCGCCTCCGTGCTCACGCTGTGCCCCTCTTCCGTCATAGCTTCCGACTCGACTATTCACAGTACCACGAGAAACAAAGAACAAGACTCGTAAAAAACACACAAGACGGGCTAGGGGCGTCTAAGACAACAACAGACCCAACGCAAGCGGAACTCTTACGCAGACGCACAAAACAGGAAGTTGCACCGCAGCCTCAGATAACACAGCAGCTCAAGAAAAGTATATTGCACACAACGGTTCGAAGTGGACTTTGGAAGGCCCACTCTGGAAGCACTGGCTCTGCCCTGAAAGCATCTACCGATCGGTCACCCCGCCCATCGGACGGCTCACGCCGATCATCTCCTGAGCTTCAGGGCGGGAGCGAGGCTCCCAATTTCGCGGGCAGTCGGGACCAACCCCCCAGATGAACATCCGACGGCGCCCCTGCGCTAGGGTTTAGCAGCTGCACTGAACCTCCAAACCAACACCCCGCCCTGCCCCGCCCTGCTTCGTCTTCTGCTGCGGCTGCTGCTCTTGTTTACCCGTACCCTGTTAGCGCCTCTGACGCCCGCTTCATCCCTGCAACATGGCCCCCCTTTTCCATCGTTTCTCGTTTCTGCCTCTCGGTCGCGGCACCATTGCACGCAAGCAACCGTTCCCTTCCCAATTCCTAGGGCCCCCCCGTCTGGTGGCCTCTGCTGCTCGCTGCAACGTACTGCACGCGCTCTGTCTGCATCTATATACATTCAAGTCCATCCGGACACGTACCCTGGCACTTGATTTCCATCTGACCAAATGAGGTTTGCTGTTTCAAGGGTCTGAGGTTCCTTGACGGGTGTAGTTGACTACTTCTCGTTGAAGGTGTAAGGGCAGCTCCGGCGGAATGTGACCCCCGACCCGATCTCACGTTAATCAGCGTGCAGATGTTTGAATTGGAGGTGCTAATGTGGTATGATTTCACCCCCTGGCCCAGGCGCTGGGTCGATGACAATGGTCGAGGACGTTCGTATGGTTTTGAGTTGACCTTGATTTGCACTGCTCTGCTCTCACCGATTTGGAATCCGTGCAACATTAAAAGCGGTTTTCGTTAATGAGGCACGATTTGAAGGGGTTGTCCAGAGCCTCGCAAGCGACTTAGCAAGATGCTCGTTGCACCTCATCCAGGATTGGGGTGGTGAATCGAGCCTTATAACTTCATTGGTAATAGAGTAGCCATGGCATGTTCTTCGAAAATCCGGACTGTGTGATTGTCAGTATTATTTGAAGCTCTCTTGCTGCACGATAGCAGACACAGCGAAAGAGCTTCAAGCCATATCGAGCTATGATGTGCATAGCAGCAGCCTGTTCTACGTAAAGGTGGTCTGCAGAGGGCCAGACATTAGAATCCAAGCTTCATATAGAGAGCAACATGTAAAGCCATACCATGGCTTGGTCATTTGTTGCTCACTCGCACAAATCATGTTCCCTACGCGACTGCCTGTGTAATCTACGATTTCGATTGTTTAGCTGAGATATAAATCATCATTAAATGTTCCGACAAGCGCTGAACGTTAGACTAAAACTGCACCTGCAGGTATCCTACGTTCAACTTCATGACATGAGAGGGTCACTCTCTCTAACTGCAGGTTATTTCAGATTGGTGAAGTGATCATTAGTATATGGCTTTAACCGATGCACTTTAAACAAGCCACAACTTCAACTGTGACTTGCACTATCGACAGCATACCAACCTGCCAAAAGTTTCTCACCCATGGGTTCAAGGTGAAACAAGACTGCACTACACCTTTTTCTTTAACCTAGTATGTGCAGCTGCAGTGGGGACATCTCCGCCACCTCGTCAACTGGAAGATCACAAGGATGATCAGACGAAAAGAAATACGGCTTAGAAAATAAAGAAACAAACTTAGTTAATTCGTGCCACCGAACGGATCACGTCAACAAGGCCCGCCGAATTATCACAGGTGCACGACCTCCCAACGAACTATCACCCAAAATTTAGAAGAAAAAACATACCAATAACACGAGAAAAACCACATCTTCGGGTATCAAGATACGAGAACGTACTAAAAAGGCCGGAGAAGCATAGCCAACGACACAAAAATAGCTGCGTATTGCAAAACCTCCTAAGCAAAAAAATAAATAAAAGGAGAAAAGAAATAAAGAAACAAAGAGCGTTATGATAATTATATCCAAGTTTATCGAATCCCCTGGTAATACCAAGACATCCTTCGTCAGTTGACTGCCAACAGTAAGATGCGGGACGCTATTTGCCTAGTTATCATTACTTACACCAACGGCGCAATCAGGACAATAACCCTAACGTTGAGGTTACATAAAAGAACTCTTGAACGTTAACAGTACAAGCACTGAGCTGCACCTATGGTCCCTAGACACAAAACTTCAAAGCTAAAAAAGACCTAATTATCTGCCACTGTAATTTGAGACCTCCTTTCCGATCCTGGTCGATTGAAATTGACGGTAATCTCATCTCTAGACGTAGTACCTCACACGGCCATTCAAGATACCTGCTCTGTTTTTCCGCCACACACAAATACATTCCGGAGAAGAGGGTTCGTGGAAGCGTAGGGACTATCTTTTTTTGAAACCGTATTTCTTCCGTTCATAGAACAAATCGGTTTTGGCACTTCCGAGATTCACAATCTTAGGACAACCATCCCGGTCCTTCTCCTGCTGAGTACACTCCTTGCAATAATAGGCGTCTGAAATCCCAAGGCCTCCACAAATGACGCACCGCCCTTGATACGAGCCGTAGTTACACTCGTCACAGGTTCTTACAAGCGTGCACGGCCTCACGTACGAGTCGCAAATCACGCACTTCCCGTCGCATTTCTCACACAACCTGCCGATAGCAATCCCTGGCTGCTTCCTGCACATAATCAAATCAGGGTGATGCTTCGCCATAGCTCCAGCAAAATTGTCCCCTTCCTGCTCTTCCTGCTCTTACTATGGTTTATGGACAGTTCCAGAAACTCCCCCTGCAATTGCTCACTACGGTGAGTGAAGAATCACCAAGAGTGAGTGAAATCCAAACTGCTTAATGCTACGAATCGCCTTCGGCACACAACTACAAGCAATCTCTCGGTGACCTTCCTTGACACAAACCCAAGACCCTAAGCGGAATATATTCAGTCTGGGTGCCGTTACCGAGGCATCCATGAACGGATGATAATAAAGGTCCCGTTTTTCAGTCGTCAGTAAATTCATTCATTCGCTCAGGGTATGAATATAAGGGAGGGTGCCCATCACCTGCTCTCAGTCCAAGGTTCGATTCCTGTTGACCGCCTCGATTGCAGTTAAATTTGACCACGGTTGTTGTTACAATTTTGTGGATATTTGAGGGTTGTCAATGAAGAAGCCTGTATGAAAATTCATATGTGGAATAATATTTCTGTGTTTCTTTTATTTTATTTACTTATTTTATTTACTTATTTTATTTTGAAACAATAAAATTATACATGTATATTTGATTAGTGGCCATAATAATTGTATAATGTTTTTTATTTTATGAAAAATTCAAAAATATGATAATTTTTTTTTTCTTATTTTTCTTAATCCTAGGTTATTTACTATCAAACATAGCCTATGTGATTTAAAACCTAATTCATGATTGGATATTAAATGAAATGCTATCAAATTTTATTAGAATAGATCAATTACATATAATAAAGTGAAATTTAGTGTGCTATTAATTACAAATTGGAAAGCCAAAAATCAAGGGGAATATTAAATCAAACCACCTAAATCTTAAATTGACTTACCATATGACGTGGTTTGAAATCGCCTCAAGGATTTTCCTAATTGATCTTAGTTCCTTTGCAATAGAGGGTTTTTCAACCTAAGTGATATTTTGATCAATAATTCAAGCAAATAACTTCCAAAGTTCTCTTGCTAGTGGGGCACCAATATCCAAATACATAAAATTAAAACCTAATCAAAACATCACAATTACAAAGCAATTAAGAGGAGCCATGAGTGTTTGAAAATTCAATTGTTTATGGCACCATCATAGTAGATCAATTTAAGATTTAGGTGGGTTGAATAAATATTTTCCAAAATCAATTTTATCACATCTTGATAGATAAATATTATACATAATACAATAATTTAAAATCAAAAAGTTGATTATCTATAAAAATAAAAAAATAAAAAACTAATATTCATAAATATGATATTAAATCTTTAAAATAATGATTTATTATTATTATTATTATTATTATTATATGTAAGTCTTTTAAAAAATATTATATATATATATATATATATATATATATATATTAATCAATTTTATTATTCATAAATAATTTTTATTGTTAATAATTTTTTTATAAATTTTTAATTTTATTTATTCAAGAATACATAGTCAAAATAGACAAGAAATAACTCTATTGGTGCTAATTGCCACAAAATTATATACTGACATCTATGTAATATTATAATTTATCTATAATAATATTATCCAAATATTTAGCAGTGATTAAAAAATCATTTGTATCACTATTATTTTATAAATTTCAATTAATTATTATATAGCTAAATAATCTATATTCAAAATAAAAATATAATATAAAATAAAAATAATAAAATAAAAATATAATATAATATTTTATTTAAAATATAATCAAATTATTATTATTTTAAATGAATAAAAATATTAAAAATATCCATCTATACAAGATTTTAGAAGATTCTTAAAGATTTTTGATAGTTCTAAAAGATTATTGAGGTTGCTTCATATTGAGTAATAGAAAAGCTACTCAAAAAGCATCTTAGAATAACTTGAGGGCAAAGCCTTGTATGAGAAGCTACTTAGAAGCTTTCTAATTCCTAATATATATAGATGTCAAGACTGAGGGACTCCTCAGCCTTGACAATGCATTTCTTGTAATCTAATTTGGATCTTCTAGTCTTGTTTATATTCTTGTATTGCATTGCTTTATAATAAGACTCATGTATTCTATTATTTTATTATAATTTTACATAATTCTTTAATCTTGTCTATGATAATAAATAATTTAAATATTATAAATATTATAAATTTTTTTAGATTTTATGAAAAAGAAAAAAAATATAAAAAAATAATTAAAGTTTATAAATAAAAAAATAAATAATAATATTTTTTTTATTAAATATGTTATGTATTAATAAAATCTTTGTCTATAAATTAAAGGTGTTGATATTGCCACCTCAATTTTTGTTATTGCTATCACAACCTATTTTTATTCACTTTTTAATTATTTTTTATTAAAAATAAATTTATTTTTTATAAGAATAAAAAAATATTAAAAATATTGAAAATTTTTTTTATTAGAATTATTTTTTAAAAAAAACTAAAGAAATATATTAAAGAGGTGGTAGATTGTAGTGGTAGTAGCAAAAATTGTATTAGCATTAGCAATATCCTAAATTAATTGGATCTAAAAATCTAGTATAAAAATATTTTTTTGTTAAAAATAATTTATAATATTTAAAAAATAAAAAAATAAAAAAATATATTAAAATTTATATTATCTTCTTTAAAAATATCAAAAAATATTTTTGAATCTAAATTTATTCTTTACTTATCTTTAAATACACCATGTAATTATATAAACTTCTCTTAGAAATTTATTACATCTACAAAGGCATTTTAGAAGCATTCTATAACTTAAACATTTAGCTTGCAAGTCTTGTGGTTCTTACAAAGGATTATCATGGCCCTTATATTATTTAACATATATAGAAATAAGAATAAGGTAATTCTTAATCTTGTGAATCCTTTTTATATATTCTAGCTCTATTATATGATTCTTAAGTTTTTATATATCTTTTAATAATCATTCTAACATCTTTTTATTTTTTAAAAAACTTATATTGATTTATATCTTTAATACTTGCAACTTCATTATTTATCTTACAAATCTTATGGTCTTTAATAAAAATTTATATAAATTTTTTATAAAATAATATACATGAAAGAAGAATTAAAATTATTTTTATTCTTATCAAATTTTTATTTATATTCTAATCTTATTTTATAACTTTATATATTTTTTGTACTAAACAATAGTGATTTTATTTTTTAAATAATTCTTTAAATAATTATTTTATAATTATATTATTATTAAAATATACTTTTTAAATAAATATCAAGAACATGAACTAAAACAGATGCATAAGTTAATAAAAATTATGTCAAAGGAAAATAACAAGATAGAAATAAAGAAGTATGTATATTAAAGAAGAAACTAAAATGGCTATTGCCAAAGATTAGAAAATATATGAGACTCTTGAACTAGACTAGAAGTAAGAAAAAAAAAATTGACAAGAGTGAAGAAGGCTTCACTCTTATCTCTATATATACTATTTATCTAAAAACTACATGGCGGCATTTTATAGGACCTCTAACACGTGTCTAATTTGCAAGACACATGTCAAACTTATAAAACAAGTTTCCTACATGTACGTTACGTACTTAGCTTGTTCTACAAGCTACCAACATGTGCAACACATGGCTAGCTTGTTGCACAAGCTACCAACATGTGCAACACATGGCCAACTTATTCCACAAGCTACTAACATATGCAATATGTGGCTAGTATGTTGGCTGAATTTCTAACCTACCAATCACCTATAAACATATATAAAGGTGATTCCATATTTATGAAGCTTCTAAGAAGCTACTCTATAAAATATTATCAAATTAATTTATTTTACTTACCTCTATTAATTTATATTAAGTAGATAATTACTAGAATAAATCTTATATTTGTAACATTATCCCTCCTTCTAGGGACAAGTTCTACAAGGAGCGGTGATTACATGTTAAGAAAGTCCAAGATACGTCAAATTGTACTTGCCACATACTTTGATCTTTCTTCTCTTCAAAAATAGTTGATAGGTCCTTTCAACCATTGATAGTGTCCCATACCAAGGCAAGATGACTATCCTATTATTTGATCATTATTGAAGCCTTCATAACTTCTTTTAAAGAAAGCATATAGAACACCATCAGGAATAATTCCTACCTCTAAAAGTATCACCAAATATTGAAAATCTCTTCCAAGGTCATGATACCAAACACGTTGTATTTTGCCATCAATCCAAAGAAAAATATGTTGTTCTTAAAGATCTTCATCTTTATTCCATCATCTTGAAGGTTGTAATAGTCATAATATCTTATGTGATAAGTCAGCAAATAATGGTTCTTAAGCTAAATTCACTAGTTGTTGATCTTCCATCTATTTAGTATAAATAAATTTAAAGAAATAACAAACAATGATATAAGATAAAATGAAACCTCTATAGAATTTTTTTTGGTTTACAGCAAAGATTTTTTTAACTCTTTATCTTGATTTAGACGAATGTTGTCGATGTAATGTATTGACTTTTACTGATGTATTTGCTAGATTCTTGAACGGCTCCCATGTGCATCCACTAATATCATATTCATGCCAATGTACAAGATATTCCAATAGATTTTGGCCTTGCTTTGAATCTAAAATTTCTTCTACCTCAAATTCTTCATTGTTATCCACTTTTATAAGAGGCGGTGGCATTTGTCTTCTTCTTTGTATATCCACTATCTTGTATGGCTTGAGTAGTAATACGTGAAATACACGATGGATCTTCATAGATTTTATTGACATAATCAATTAGCAATTGGATTGATTTGTTTACAAATCAAAAAAGGTCCAAGCTTACGATAATCTAGCTTGTCACAAAGACAAATAATCTTAATATTATGATGAAGTAATCATACCTTATTGCCTACTTGGAATCAAGGTTGTTCCTTATAATAGACATTTGCATTGATTTTTTGTCGTTCATGAGTTTTTTTTTAATTGTGCCTTCATTGTTGCATGTAGATTTGACAACCAATTTGCCAAATCTTTTGCCATAAGATTATCAACTTTTGAAAAGTCAAAAGTATCAAGTCATGGATGATAACCATAATTTATAAAGAATGGAGTTTATTGAATATACAAATGTACCAAATTATTATAAGCAAACTTTGCCAATGGCAAAAGAATTATCCAGTCAACTTGATGATGATTGATGGTACATCTTAAATAGTGGTCCAAAACTTGATTCACTTGTTTTATTTGTCCATCAATTTGAGAGTAGAAAATTAAAGATAGTTTTATATCCACTTTTAATATTTTGAAAAGAGTCTTCCAAAATCTTGATATAAATTGTGTTCCTTTATGTGATATAATATCCTTTGATAATCTATGATAGGGATAGATATTATCAAGAAAGAATTTAGTTGTTTCTTTACATATAATAGATTTTGCACATAATACAAAATATGCCATCTTGGTAAAACAATCTACTATCACAAATATAGAATCATATGAACTTGATTTTGAAAGATCCATGATAAAATCTATAGAAACAAAAGACTAAGGTTATTTTGGTATAGGTACTAGTTGGAGAAGTCCGTAAAGTTGATAACAAGGAGTTTTTTTATCTTGAATAAACATCACATGACCGTATAAACTCTTTAATAGCCTTTCACATCTGAGGCCACCAAAAATCTCTTGATATCAATTCTAAAGTCTTAGTATATCTAAAATATCTTACCGCAAGGACGTTGTGACAAGCTTCTAGAGCACGTAGTCATGTTGTGTCTTTTAGAATGTATAGGCGGCCTTCAAAATAGAGCAGATCATTCTTGAACTCAAACTTGGAAGTAGCATGAGACTTAGATGAATTATTCTTAATCTCATGGACAAAAGAGTCTAAAGACATACTTGACTGGATTTACTTGACAAAAGTTGAATCAACAATCAATGTTGATTTCATTGCTTAAAGATGAAATTGCTCCGGCTTCAAGAGGGTTGTTCTTTGTTGATGAAAAGTTGAATCTTCTTGTTTTGGTATAAGATAAGAACATCTAGAAAAGGCATGAGACAAATCTAGTTGTTTTCCTTGTCAATAGGTGATAATAAACTCCAATCTTGATAAAGACTTGTTCCAACAAGCTTGAAGATGATTCAACACATGTATTGACATGAAATATTTGAAGCTCTTGTGATCCATATATACGGTGATTGGATTAGAAGTGCCTTCCACATAGTGACGCCATTCTTCAAAAGAATCCACAATTGCAAAAAGTTCTTTATCATGGATTTTATAATTGATTTCTATTGTTGAAAATTTATTGGAATGAAAAGCTATTGGGTGGAGTTTATCATCTGCTCCCATTTGTGACAATACCGCCCCCACAGTAAAGTTTGATGCATTTGTTTCCATAAAAATGCCTTAAAAAAGTCAATATAGTATAAGATTGGTACAGAAGTAAAAGTTGTCTTCAATGCTTCAAATGATGCTTTTGCTTCTTTGTTCCACTTGAATTTGTCCTTACAAGTTAAGTGTGTAAATAGAGTTGCAACTTGCAAAAAGTTTTTGATACAGATTCAATAATAATTGGCAAATCTCAAAAAACATTACTCATCTTGTATTATTTTTGGAATCTTCCAATCTATGATTGTCTAGACTTTCTTTGGATCCATTTTGAGACCATTATTTGAAATGAAGTATCATAAGAAATTAACTTGAATAGTGTGAAATATAGATTTTTCTATCTTGGCATATAACCCTATATCTCTAAATTTTTGTAATATACAATGAACATGAAATTCATATTCTTTTGTGTTCTTAAAATAGATTAGAATATCGTCTAAATAACAGATAATAAAATCATCAAGAAACTCATGAAATACATCATTCATAAGATGCTGAAAAGCAACTGGTGTATTTGTAAGTCCAAAAAGGTATGACATTATATTCAAAATCTCCATACCTTGTTCAAAATGCAGTCTTCTATTTATCACCTTCTTTGATGCGTACTAAGTTGTATGCTCCTCTTAGATGTATTTTTATATAGATCTTAGTTTGATTCAGTTGATTAAGAAGTCTAGATATCAGAGGCAAAGGGTATCTATTTTTAATGATAATCTTGTTGAATCCTTGATAATCTATACACATCCATAGTGATCCTTCTTTCTTCTTTAAAAACAAGATGGGAGCTCATGTTGAAGATTTTGAATGGCATATGAAATTCTTAGCCAAGTTCTCATCAATGTATTTCTTGAGTTCAGCCAATTCATTCTGGGATAGACTATAGATTGGTCCAAATGGAGGCTGAGTTCTCTCTTTGAGATCAATTGAGCAATTATATGGATGATGTTTCAAAAGAATGTGTATATTTTCTTCTCAAAAATATCTTGATAATCTTGATATTGGCTTCGAATGCCACTTGAAGTCCTTCCACCATCAAAAATAGATGTAGCATAAATAATAAAAGATGATCCTTCTTTTGCTGTATTCCTAAAAGCTTTTGCGCCTATAACTATAGGTTTTACTATACTGGACTCACGATTTGTTATTTGATTTACAGGACTCTTATTAATGCTTTGAAAAAAATCAAAACTACAAGAAATCCAATCTATTCAAAGATTATACTTTTCTAGCCATGATAAACCTACAATGACTAAATTAGAGGGAGATTTAATTGTATTAAAGACTACACAACTATTATAACCATTTATTGTTACATTTATAGGAAGGATTTTATGAATAATATTTCCAGAAGATAACGCGTGACCATCTATGACTTCTATATGTACAGATTTAGTTTTTTGTATTGAAGGTATTCTATGACTTTTAACAAATTTTTATCTAAAAAATACGCTGAGGCTCTTGAATCTAGTAAGGCAGAGGTTTTGTGATTTTTAGGTCCCAAATAGACATCTGTTATAAAATAAGGAGAAGGTTCTGAAAAGAGGATAGAACCTTTACTAAGAGTTATATAAGATTCTAGCTGCATGGTCCCTTTGTAACTAGAAAAATTCGTTTTCCAATATATTTTCTTCTTTGATAATATATACTCCTCATCTTGTAGTTGCATCATTTTTTCAGACAATGTTGAGTAATATGCTTAGATTTTCCACAATATTAATACAATCCTTCTTGAGGAAGACAAGTCTTTTCTTATTCAATAAGAGGTTTAAAACGTATTGCATCAATTTGCACGTCTTCTACTTCTAAATGTATGTATTGAGAAGACGTTGATATTGCCATTGTATTGTAATACCTTTAAGGCTCCCTTGTGCGATTCTTTGATTAAAATTCAAAAAATTGATTGTCATACCTCACAACAAAATCAATTACTTGACTCAATGTTTGAGGATCGGATAAGTTGAGCATCAATTTTTTTACCTCATATTGTAATCCATAGAAAAATTGGCTAATAAATACAATATCATCTGACTTGATATGAATTGTTAGTTGTCAAAATTGTGAAGCATATGATGTCATTGATCGATTATCTTGTTGCAAGATACGGATCTTGTTAGTTGCATCACAAATTGCATCATGTTCTCCATACATAGGTTGAAACTCCACTAAAAATGCCTCCAAATTATCCAATAATGGATCACATTATTCAAGCAAAGACAAAAACCATGATAAAGCATAATGTGACAGTAGTATTCCAATAAACCTGACTTGTGACCGCTATGTTGAATAACTTTGGGATTGAAGTTCAATCACCAATTATCAAGGACATACTTGTCAGAACCTTTTAGAATATTTTAAAAGATTTCTAAAATTCTCTAAAACCTCCCAGAATCTTATAGTATCTTCTTAGTTGGTAGAAGTTGCTTGAGAAGTTTCCTAGATAAGAATATATATTGGAGTCGAGGCTGAAGAATTCTTTAGTCTTGACAACACATCTCTTGGAGCTCTAGCTCATCTCTATGGTGTTTTTTTTTGTACTCATCTGATTAATCTAGTTCTTGCCAGTTCTTCTTGATCTTCTTGTTTAAACTTCTAGTTTACATTTTGCGTCCGTGACAGTTTATCAAGACTACTTTTTATCAATATTGGAGCTTAGTTCTTAGAGGTAGAGAGTGGACTACTTCTCTCCTTTGAAATACTTGAATGTTCTAAGGGTTGCGGTGTCATATTGCGAGTTGTCTTATTTAGGAATGCACCGAGCACCTAGCTGTAGAAGGTAAAATTGTGTTTGCAAATAATCAAGAAATCTTAATAGATTTCACCCATATATGGAGAATATAATTCAAATTTCAACTCAAAAGTGTTTATAAACACTCCTCTTAGTAACATCAACCATACATATATCCCAATTGCCTTGTTTCTTTAATAATTAAGTAATTTTTATTTTTCTTTATAAATCCTAATCCCAAATAGTGAATTTTGTTAAGCTATAACTTTTAATCCAACTGTCCACTTAGTGTAAAATTTTGTACACAAATATTGGTATAAGCCTTCTATATGCTTAGAAAAATTCAGCCCAACTCAACTTATAGATTGCGAGAAAATGTCTAAAAACTGCACTGATGACACTCGGCCACCAACTTGAAAATTGATGCAAAAATTCCAATCGTGATTTCTCCTTCTTCCATTTTTAATTTCAGCTCAAACTTGGTGTGTAGCTTGATCTATAAGTCTTCTATCACCATGCCAAAATTTACATTGATCTAATTGGTAGATCTTTAGTCATTATAGAAATCCTATCTAATCCTAAACTGTCAACTTGTCACGGACATAAGATTTATTCCAGTGAATTATCTAAGTAATAATAGACCAATAGAAGTAGGTAAAATAAGTTGATTTGATAATATCTGATAGAAAAGCTTCCTAGAAGCTTCATAGATGCGACATCACCTTTATACATATCTATAGGTAATTGGTAGGTTGTTAAACTTATTTTTTCTACCATGTCCTCGACAGACGACAAGAGTATTAATTCTAAAATATCATAGTCATTCTCGGCCTTGATTGCAGAGTGATTACCTCTTTTTTCTTGATAAGACACAAGCATTTTAGAAGTTGCGGATTACCCTCTTCTAAACCGATATTATTCCTAAATTTTTTCTTTCGTTTCCTGTTATTTATCTTCGGTTGTTTTTTATATATTTTTTGAAGCAAGCATTATTTAGTTTGCCGAAAATGAAGAGTGCAATGGCACAAATGCAAGAGCAAATGAGGGAATTGATGCTTGCAATGCATCAACTCACTGTACCTCCACAAAGAGCAATAAGGTTATCAAATAATAAACATATAGATATGGTTGGAGCTGCTTCAACATCTACACTAAGCCATATAATTCCTCCTACATTAGAACATCGTTCAACCATCAGAGAACCAAAAATTGGTCTATCTGAGAAATTTGATGGCACAAGATCCAAGTTTTGAGGATTCATCAACCAAGTCTAATTGGTGATTGAATTGCAACCGCAAAATTTTCCAACTCCGGGATCACAAGTCAGATTTATTGGTACATTACTTTCAGGTTCTGCCTTATCTTGGTTTTCATCTTTTCTGGAACGACGTGATCCAATATTGGATAATTTAGAAGCTTTCTTAGCAGAATTTTGATCTATGTATGGAGAACATGATGCTACTCGTGTTGCAACCAACAAGCTTCATATCTTACGACAAGGCAATCGATCAGTGACATTATATGCTTCACAATTTCAACAACTAGCAATCGATATTAAGTAGGACGATGTTGCACTCATCACTCAGATTTTCTACGGATTACAATATGAAGTGAA
>JAWRVF010001905.1:0-34323 GCA_036785485.1 Physcomitrellopsis africana | reverse complement strand
TTATGGTATTTAAAAACTATAAGATCTAAATGTTTAGTATGAAGCCTTGAGAGAAGGTGGGGACTTAAGGATGAAAATTTAAGCTAGTAAGAGGCTAATTGGGAGGGATGAAATCAAGCCATGGTCGGATGAAGGCAAGGAATAGGGAACTTCATCCCTATTGGTCGAATACCATGTCCAATGGGCTTTGAGGAGGCTGCCCACGACCTTAACAAGGGTTTTCGGCAACTTCAAAAAGGGGATTTGCAATTTCAGAGGAAGGGTTGTAAAGTTTAGGGTTTTGGGTATAGTTTGAGAGGAAATTTTAGGCAATTTGGAGTTAGGCTGAAGAAGTTATACTTGTTCAAAGTTAAAGAGTGGATTTCATACATACTGACACTCTTTTGGGATTTTGCGGAGATATACAGAGGCTTTTGGAGATCGGACGGAGCAGTTAGAAAGGTGATTTCAAGATCTACGTCTATTATGAAGAAATTCTTAAGTTTTGAGTTTAGACAAAGGAGATATGAAGAGTTGAAGACAGCGCATCCAATTCCAAGGCAGTAAGTAGACCGTTTTGTTGATGGTGATGGGGTTTGCCATATCTTAAGTTTTTGGACGAATTTTTGTCTCAAAATTTATAAGAAGGTGTATTAATGTGCTAAAAAGCTAAACATCAAAGTTTCATAGCATTTAGACTTTTAGATTGTGAGATATGAAGAATTTAATACACGAGTGTTTGTAAACAAGGGTTTAAAGCTACTGATAGGGTTTTGGAGATATCTAAAGATCGATAATGAATCAACGGTTGAAATTTGTGGTGGTAGTTGTGAAAAATATATCAATACTTCATGTAAATTTGGAGTAGTTTTGGACGGTTGAATTAAAAGTTATGGATTATTGAAGTTCGGAAAAAATTCCCTTCCTACGGGGGGAATGAGGGTTTAGAGTATTTTGTTATGTTTTGAGTGGTTTGAGGAAATTAGGCTTGTGTATTGGGTGTAAAAGCCCTATGGAGATCTCTTTTGTATAAAATTGGGGGTTTTTATTATACTTGAATCTTGCTTGAGTAATTAGTGGCAGCCAGAAGCCCAGCGCTTTCTTGAGGCAGATTCTCTCTACCCCGACAACGTCTAGAAAGTGCATCAGACAGACTTTGTTGTTTTCCTGGCCGATATATAATAATGAACTTGGATCTTGATAGAGACATGCTCCAACAAGCCTGACGACGATTCAACATGCTTGCTGACATGAAATACTCGAGGTTCTTGTGATCCGTATACATGGTGACTGGACTAGAAGCGCCTTCTAGATAATGACGCCATTCTTGAAAAGAATCCACAATTGCGAGAAGTTCTTTATCGTGGATTTCGTAGTTGATCTCTGTTGCCAAAAATTTCCTGGAATAGAAAGCTACTGGATGGAGTTTGTCATCTGTTCCCATTTGTGACAATACTGTACCCAAAGCAAAGTCAAATGCGTCTGTTTCCATAAAGAATGCCTTGAAAAAATCAACGCGATACAAGATTGGTGCAGAAGTAAAAGCTATCTTCAAAGCTTCAAATGATGCTTCTGCTTCTTTACTCCACTCGAGCTTGTCCTTACAAGTCAAACGTGTAAGTGGGGCTGCAACTTGAGAGAAATTCTTGATGAAGATTCGATAGTAATTGGCAAATCCTAAAAAATATTGTACATCCCTTACTGTTTTTGGAATCTTCCAATCCATGATTGTTTGGACTTTCTTAGGATCCATCATGAGGCCATCATTCGAGATGATATATCTTAAGAAGTCAACTTGAGTAGTGTGAAATACACACTTTTCCATCTTGGCATACAATCCTGTTTCTCTGTGTTTTTGTAAGACATGACGAACATGTATTTCGTGCTCTTCTACGTTCTTAGAGTAGATTAAAATGTCATCTAGGTAGCAGACAACAAAATCATCTAAGAATTCATGAAAAACATCGTTCATGAGATGTTGGAAAGCAGCTGGTGCATTTGTGAGTCCAAAAGGCATAACATTATATTCGAAATGTCCATACCTTGTTCGAAATGCAATTTTCCACTCATCTCCTTTAATACGAACCAAGTTGTATGCTCCTCGTAGATCTATTTTTGTATAGATCTTAGCTTGATTTAGTTGATCAAGAAGTCTAGAGATTAAAGATAGTGGATACTTGTTCTTGATAGTGATCTTGTTAAGCCCTCGATAATCCACACACATTCGTAACAATCCATCTTTTTTTTTCACAAATAGAATTGGAGCCCCCGCTGGAGATTTAGAAGGCTAACGAAGTTCTCGGGCTGCATTCTTCAATATAATTTTGAGCTTCAAATTAATCTATTTTATGATAAATCAGAGATTTATCTAAAAGCGAGGTCAGATCCCTCTTGAGATCAATCAATAATCATAATGTATGGCGTCAAGAATATCACGATTCTTCTTCTTAAAATATCTCGATAGTCTTGATTGGCTTGAAATGCTAACCAAGCCTTCCACCATCAAATGGTTATAGAAGAAAGTAAAAAGTTGGTCCTTCTTTACGGCGCTGGGATAAAAGCTTAAAATTTACCAAAGAGCAAGTTTTATCAGAAGGCTTGTAGCTTTTTATTGGATCGGTAGGATGTTTAATAATATCCTGGAAAAGTCAAGTCTACGAGAATTCCAATCTATTTGAGGGTTATATTTTTCTAGCCATGACAAATCTAGAATAATTGGATTAGATGGAGATTTAATTATGTTAAAGGTTACATAGCTATTATGACCATCTATTGTTACTTTTATAGGACGGGTTTCATGAGTGACATCTCCTGAGGACAATGGGCGACCATCTATGACTTCTACATGTACGGGTTTAGGTTTCTGTACTAAAGGTATTTTACGATTCTTAACAAATTGTTCATCTAGAAAACATGCTGAGGCTCCTGAATCTAATAAGGCAGAGGCTCTGTAATTTTTTGGTCCTAAATATACATCTATCATAAAACAAGGAGAGGGTTCTGAGGAGAGAATAGGACTTTTACTGGGAATTGTACAGGGTTCCAGCTGCACGGTCCCTATTGTAGCTGGACAAATTTTTTTACCGACACGTTGTCTTCTTTGACAGCCGTACTCCTCATTTTGTAGTTGCGACGTTTCTTTGGACAATGTTGAGCAGTGTGCTTAGGTTCTCCACTATATAAACATAATCCTTCTTGACGACGACAAATCTTTTCTTATTCAGTAAGAGGTTTAAAACGTACCGCATCAATTTGCATGTCTTCTACTTCCGAATGTACGTTTTGTGAGGATGTTGATGTTGCCATTGAATAATAACGTTGAGGCTCCCTTGTACGACTCTCGGATCGAAACTCAAAAAGTCGATTGTCACACTTCATAGCAAAATCAATTGCTTGACTCAATGTCTGAGGATCGGGTAAATTGAGCATTAATTTTTTTACCTCATATTGTAATCCGTAGAGAAATTGACTGATTAGTGCAGCATCGTCCCACTTGATGTCGGTCGCTAGTTGTCAAAATTGTGAAGCGTATAATGACACTGATCGATTGCTTGTCGTAGGATGCGAATCTTGTTGGTTGCAACACGAATTGCATCATGTTCTCCATACATCGATCAAAATTCCGCAAAAAATGCCTCCAAATTATCCAATATTGGATCACGTCGTTCAAGAAAAGATGAAAACCACGATAAGGCAGGACCCGAAAGTAACGTTCCAATAAACCTAACTTGAGATCCTTGCGTAGGATAACTCTGAGGTTGAAGTTCGATCACCAGTTGTACCTGATTGATGAATCCTCGAAACTTAGATCTTGTGCCATCAAACTTCTCAAGCAAACTGATTTTTGGTTCTCTAACGTTTGAACGGTGCTCCATCATCGGTGAGGTAGCATGGTTTGGTGTAGATATTGACGTAGCTCCAACCATCTCTACATCTTCACTTCCTATTAATCTTGATGCTCCTTGTGGTGGTAAACTGAGTTGATGCATTGCAAGCATTAGTTCTCTCATTTGCTCTTGCATTTGTGCCATTGCACTCTTCATTTCCGCAAGCTCTGCCATGATAATATAATAGAAAGGAAGATGTCTACTCTTACTTCAAGAAATACGGAAGACACACTCAAAAGAAAAAAAATTCTAGAAACAATATCAGTTTAGAAGTGGATATTCTATAACTTCTAATATGCTTATGTCTTATCAAGAGAAAGGGGTAATCCACTCTTAATCAAGAAAAGACAAAGCTCTGATATTGTATGTGTACTCTTGTCAATCTGTCAAGGACAATAACTGGATGAAGTCAAATAAACAAGTGAGACCTCTCTCAAAGAAATAAATATAAAGAAGTATATATATTAAAAAGAAACTGGAATGGCTAATGCCAAAAGACAAGAAAACTAGAGACTCTTGAACTAGACTGGAAACAAGAAAGGAGTTGACAAGAGTGAAGAAGGCTTCACTCTTGTCTCTATTTATACTATCTACCTAAGAGCTAAGTGGCGACGTTCTATAGGACCTCCAATACGTGTCCAATTTACAAGATACGTGTCCAAGTTGCAAGACACGTGTCGAACTTGAGGGCAAGTTTCCTATATGTTCGCCACGTATTTAGCTTGGTCTTCAAGCTACCAACATGTGCGACATGTGGCTAACTTATTGACCAAGTTTCTAATCCAAAAGTCTACTATGGACACTTATAAAGTCAAAGCAGCGTCTATGAAGTTTCTAGGAAGTTTCTCTAAAGATATTATGGAATTAACCTGCTTTTATCTTCTTTTATCTAGTTCTATCTGATCATATAGGTAACTATGTATATGTCCATGACATTAGGTTATTAGTTTAGAAGGGATTTATTAAAAGGATTATTATTGAGATTTATACAACCTTATTTCTTCTTTTGATAGTCATTTTGAGGTTGATTTTATATTGATAGTAACTTTTGTAATTCTTAAGTCACCTTTGTTAGACATTTGTGACCCTTAAAATCTTAGTTTACTTCTTTTATTTGGTGCTTAAAGTACAAAATATCTAAATCTTATAAGAAGAAGGGTTAGAAAAGAGTTTTTAGTGTAAAAAGGGTAGTTTGGCCATCCATGTGGATGGATAGAGGTAGATGATAGAAATCTCTATTCTAATTGGCCAAAAATCATATCCAATGGGCTTCAAGGAGGCTGCCCGAGGGTTTTTTAGGGATTAGGGTTTGTTTCTCAAGGGAAGTCAAACATCAGAGGCTAGGATCATAAGGTTTAGGTTTTTGGATATGGTTTTGGTGCAAATCTTGTATGATTTGGATTTTTTATGAAAAAGTTATAGGCACTCAAAGTTAGGGTGTTGAAATTGTATCTACTATCACTCTTTTGGATATAACTCGCGCATACAAATAGCAATCAAGGATTGGCAACTAGAATTGGAGAGAACAATTTCTTGGCTATACTTTTCATATACAGCTTGATAAAATCCAAGTTGGGGTGAAGGAGACATTGGGAGTTGAAGTTAGTGCTTGTAAACTAAGGGCAGTAAGTGACCCCACTTAACTAGTGGTTACATTTTGAGCTATATCTTAAACAATTTGATAGATTTTCGGCTCAAACTTTTTAAGAGTATATATGTTTATGTTATAAGACTATATACAAAAATTTTATAGCATTAGGATTTTGGGTTTGTGAAATAAAAGGAAAATAGAGCTCAGGTGTCTCTGAGCTAGGATTTTAAGCACCTGCTAGGGTTTTTGAGATATCAGACGATTAGAAGTGAATTTGTTGTTGATTTTTTTTGTAGTAAAGCTTAAGGATAAAATCTAATACGTCTATAAGTTTGGAGAGGATTGAATAGTTGGATCAAAATATATTCCCAGATAGAAGTTCACACCATATGACACCATATATACAGATCACAAGAACCTCAAGTATTTTATGTCAACACGTGTATTGAATCATTATCAAGTTCATTAGAGCATGTCCTTATCAAGATTTAAGTTTATTATCACTTATCGACTAGAAAAACAACAAGGTTTGTCTCATGTCTTTTCTAGACATTTTTATCTTGTACCAAAAGAAGGAGATTTAGCTTTTGATCAATAAAGAACAATCTTCTTGAAGCTAGAATAATTTCATCTTTGAGCAATGAAATCAACATTGATTTTTGATTCAACTTGTATTAAGAAAATCTAGTCAAATATGTCTTTAGACCCTCTTGTCCATAAGATTAAGAATGATTCAACTAAATCTCATGATACTTCAAAGTTTGAGTTCAAGAATGATCTACTTTATTTTGAAGAATGCTTATATATTCCAAAAGGTATAACACCACTACGTGCTCTAGAAGCTCGTCACAATTTTTTTGCAATATGATATTTTGGATATAATAAGACTTTGAAACTAATATCAAAAGATTTTTGGTGGCTTCAAATATAGAAGGCTATTAAAGAGTTTGTACAGCCATGCAATATTTGTTAAAGATGAAAAACTCCTAGTCATTGATCTTATAGACTTTTTCAACTATTACTTGTATCAAAACAATCTTAGTCTTCTGTCTCTATGAATTTTAATATGGATCTTCCAAAATCAAGTTCATATGACTCTGTATTCATAATTGTAGATTATTTTATTAAGATGGCACATTTTGTACTATGTACAAAATCTATTATAAGTAAAGAAATAGTTAATATCTTCTTTGATAAAATCTATTATTATTATGGATTATCATGGGATATTATATCAGATAGAAGAATACAATTTGTATTAAGATTTTGGAGGATCCTTTTCAAAATATTGAAGGTGGATATAAAACTATCCTCAGCTTTCCACCCTCAAATTGATGGACAAACAAAACAGGTAAATCAAGTTTTAGAGAAATATTTAAGATATACCATCAACTATCATGAAGATGATTAGATAAATCTTTTGCCATTGATAGAGTTTGCTTATTATAATTTTGATACATTTATTAACTCAACAAACTCCATTTTTTGTAAATTATGGTTATCATGTACAATTTGATATTTTTAATTTTTTAAAAACTGATAATCGTGTGGCAAAAGATTTGGCGAATCAATTGTCAGAGCTATATGCAATATTGAAGGTACAATTAAACAAAATTCAAGAACGACAAAAGATCAACGCAGATGTCTTTCACAAAGAACAACCTTGATTCTACATGGATAATAAGATATGGTTACTTTGTTGTAATATCAAGACTATTTATCCTTGTGATAAGCTAAATTATTGTAGGCTTCGATTTTTTTTATTTATAAAAAAATCAAAATTGTTGCTTATCAATTATACTTATCAAAATCTATGAAGATCCACCTTGTATTTTATATGTCACTATTCAAGTCATACAAGACACTGGATATATAAGACAAAAGACAAATACCATTACATCTTATAAAAGTAGAGAATAATAAAAAATTTGAGATATAAGAGATTTTAGATTCGAGGTGGCACCAAAATTAATTGGAATATCTTGTACATTAGTACGGGTACAATATTAATGAACATACATGGGAGCCATCTAAGAATCTAATAAATACATCAACAAAAGTCAATACGTTTTATCAATGATATCTGTTAAAATCAAGATAAAGAGTCAAAAAAATATTTGCTATAAAGCAAAGCAGGTTCTATAAAGGTTTTCATTTTATCTTGTATCATTGTTTGCTATTTTTTTGAATTTATTCATACTAAAGAGATGGAGGATCAACAACCACCAAATTCAACTCAAGAGCCATCATTTACTAATTTACTAGATGAGATATTACAACTATCACAACCTTCAAGACAACGGAATAGAGATGAAGACCTTCAAAACAATATATTCTTCTTTGGATTAATGACAAACTATAACATGTTTGATATGATGACCTTGAAAGAGACTCCCAATGTTTGATGATATTTTTAGAGGTAGGATTTTTAAGTATGTAGCGGATATAATGTGACATATCTTTGACTTTTTTTTCTCTTAATCAACTTCTATTCCATCCCTTCTTATGGAACTCAAAGCTAAAAAAAAAGATGATATTATAGATGTATAATGGAAGAAGATTCTAAAAGATTTTAAAGACTTTTATTTAATCTAAGAAGATTTTTAATGATTTCAAAAAGGCCACAATTGTTAAAGACATGCTTATTAGAACTTTCTAGAACATTCTAGAAGATACTTAGAACTCTCTAAAACCTTCTAAAACCTTCTAGCATCTTTCAAGTTGATAGAAGTTACTTGAAAAGCTTCCTAATTGGTGGAAGTTGCTTAAGAAGCTTCCTAATCACTGGAAGTTGATCAAAAAGCTTCCTAATTGCTGAAAGTTGATCAAAAAGCTTTCTAAATAGGTATATATATCAGAGTCAAGGCTGAAGAGTTCTTCAATCTCAACAACACATCTCTTGAAACTCTAGCTCACCTCTCTGGTATTGTTCTTGTATTCATCTGATTAACCTAATTCTTGCCAATTCTTTTTGAATTTCTTGTTTAGACTTCTAGTCTGTATTCTGCGTCCGTGACAGTTTGTCGAGAGTGCCCTTCTATCAATATCAGAGCTTAGTTCTTTGAAGCAGAGAATGAACTACTCCTCTCCTTAGAGATACTTAAGCATTCTAAAGGTTATAAATTATCCTCCCTTGGATCAATATTGATTCCTTCTTCTTTATTTAGTATGGCTGATAGAAAAGACGTTAACATGATAGAATCTTCGGAGTCAAAGTTAGATGTGATCATCAATGCCCTTAACACTCTAATGGTTAGAACTGCTAAAATTGAAGGAAATTTTGCTAAGCTCTCTAGAGCTATAAGAGTGGGAGTGGCTTAGACTACAGTACAACCACATCTAGCTAGTGAAGTACTGCCATTTACATCTCAACGTGAGAATTTGATTACACCACAGTACAAAGAACCTTGAGTCAATCTCCTAGAGAAGTTTCATGATACCCGATCAAAATTTCATATTTTTGTAAACCAAGTTTGATTGGTAACATTCTTGCAATCAGAACGCTATTCAACTGAAGAATCGCGAGTTGGATTAGTGGGGACATTGCTTATTGGACGAGTTTTGTCTTGATTTGCCCTTTTATTTGAAAAAAGATCTTCTATCTTGAATAATTTTGAGACCTTTCTAAAAGCATTCAAGGAGGCATTTGGAGAGCATGATAAGTCTCGATGGGCAACCACCAAGATTCATTCTGCGCGTCAAGGATCATGCTCTGCATCTATTTATGCATTGGACTTCAGACAAATTGTTTGTGATATCAAGTAGAGAGAAGAAGCGCTAGTGAGTCAATTTTATTGGAGACTCAGAGATGACGTGAAGGATTTATTGCTATCTCTAATTGATCATCAAACACTCAACAAAGAAATCAGCTAAGTGATGAAGTATGACAATTGGCTTTTTCAACGACGTCAAGATCATTATTCCAGAGCTACACAGTATCCATGAGGAAACCAATTCTATTTGGCTGCTCCTATCAAGAGTGTGGAAGCTCAATCTGAAATAGAAGACATGCAAATCAATGTAGTATGTTTCAAGCCCCTCAGAGCTGAAGAAAAGAAGCAATGATTTGAGCAAAACTTGTGTTTATATTGTGGAGAGGCAAGCCATAAAGGCGGAAATTGTCCTAGAAAATAGACGCCTTGAACAACAAGACTCAAGAGTAGAAGCGTGCAAGAAAACAAGGACGTTGTCGTGTTGTGGTTCGGCTACTATGTGAAAAAATTGTATATGTATATTTAATGTATAATTTATTATTTAGCTAAATGAAAGTCATATCAGTGGATTTTATTAGTTATAGGATGTGATTAGGTTATTAGTTTAGAAAGAATCTATTAAAAAGATTATTATTAAGATTTATACAACCTTATTTTCTTTTTAGTAGTGACTTTTGAAGTTAATTTTATATTGATAATAACTTGTATATATCTTAAGTCACCTTTGTTAGACATTGGTGATCCTTAAGATCTTATTTACTTCTTTTATTTGGTGCTTAAAGCACCAAGTATGTAAATCTTATAAGAAGAAGGATTAGAAAAGGGTTTTTAGTGTAAAAAGGATAGTTTGGCCATCCATGTGGATGAATAGAGGTGGATGATAGAAATCTCTATTTTAATTGGCCAAAAATCATGCCCAATGGGCTTCAAGGAGGCTGCCCGAGGGTTTATTAGGAGTTAGGGTTTGTTTTTCGAAAGGAGTTGAACATCAGAGGCTAAGATCATAAGGTTTAGGTTTTTGGATCTGGTTTAGGTGCAAATTTTGTATGATTTGCACTTTTTATGAAGAAGTTATAGGCGCCCAAAGTTAAGGTGTCGATTTTGGACCTATTGTCACTCTTTTGAGTATAACTCACACATACAAAGAGCAATCAAGGATCAGCGATTGGGATTGGAGAGAAAACTTTCACGGCTATACTTTCCATGTACAGCTTGATAAAATCCAAGCTAGGATGAAGGAGATATTGGAAGTTGAAGTCAGTGCTTACAAACTTAAGGGCAGTTAGTGGCTTGCTTACATAGTGGTTGCATTTTGAACTATATCTTATGCAATTTGATAGATTTTTGGCTTAAAATTTTCAAGAGTGTGTATTTTTATGTCACAAGACTATGTGCAAAAATTTTGTGGCATTAAGATTTTGGATTTGTGAGATATAAGGAAAATAGTGCTCGGGTGTCTCTGAGATAGGGTTTTAAGCACCTGCTAGGGATTTTAAGATATCAGACGATAGAAAACGAATTTATGGTTGATTCTTTCTTGTGATGAAACTCAAGAGAATTACCTACACTTTAAACTAAATTTTATAGAAATTGAATAGTTGGATCAAGAGTTATTGGACTCTAAATTTAGCAAGAAATAGATCTTTACGGATAAATAAAGTTTTGAAGGATTTTTGTGGAAATTTGAACCCTTTTTATACAAACTTACTTGAATACGAGAGGGTTTATATATATAACTTCTCTTTTGTGACATTTTTATATTATTTTTCCTTTTTATTGAGGACAAACCACCTGTTGGATTTTGCCATCAAATTTCAAATAAACTCTCCACAGCCAGGTACCCAGTGTATTCCCAGATAGAAGGCCACGTCATACGACAACGCCCAGCCACAATAGGGACCGTGTGGTTAGACATCTCAACACCCCAAATTAATCAAGGTGCCTTTTTCTCAGCTCAACCTCCTCATTATTTTATGGTATATTTATTTCTTGGTATTCAAAAATTGCAAACCGATACTCTATTAGACTCAGGAGCATCTGCCTGCTTTTTAGATGAAGAGTTTGCCAAGCTTCACAAATTTCTTCTTGTGAAAAAACCAAAGCCTATCCATGTAGAAGTCATAGACGGCCAACCTTTGTCTTCTGGCAATATTACTCATGAAATTAAATTGTTGAAGGTACATCTTGAAAATCATGAAAGCAACATTGTGTTTAATATTATCAAGATCCCTTTATGTCCAATCATTTTGGGACTATCCTAGTTTGATAAATATAATCCATTGATAGATTGGAGATTGCGGAAAGTGACATTTCTAACAAAACCCTTGAAGGTGGAACTTGCTAAGATAATATCTAGAAACAAACTCTTGTTCATAGGTACAAGGGCCTTCATGAAGACAGCCAAGCATAATACACCTCTTGTCATCTTCGCAACTCCAGCTCGAAAAGATGCAACTCCAACTTTGATTATTCCGGAGCAGTATGAAAAATTCAAGGATACCTTTGAAAAGAAGAATGCTGACATGCTATTAAAGCATTGACCATACGATTGTGCTATAGATTTCTAAGAAGAATCATAATCACCATTTGATTATAAATCTATAATTTATCATAAGAAGAGCTTTTAGCATTGAAAGATTATATTGAAGAGAATCTACCAAAGAACTTCATTTGACATTCTAAATCTCCAACAGGTGCACCTATCTTCTTTGTGAAGAAGAAAGATGGTTCATTATAAATGTGAGTGGATTATCGAGGCTTGAACAAGATCACCGTGAAGAATGGATATCCATTACCACTAATATTTGGACTCTTGGAGCAACTTGGTGAAACCAAAATATATACCAAGATAGATCTTCGTAGAGCTTACAATCTTGTACGAGTAAAGGCAAGAGATGAATGGAAGATAGCATTTTAGACAAGGTATGGATATTTTGAATATAATGTCATGCCTTTTGGATTGACCAATGTACCAACTGTATTTCAACATTTAATGAATGATGTTTTTCGAGAGTATTTGGACAAATTTGTTGTTTGTTACCTCAATAATATTTTGATCTATTCCAAGAATGTTCAAGAACATGAGGGTCATGTGAAGTTGGTGTTATAAAAACTTCGAGATGCGAGATTATCTGCCAAGTTAGAAAAATCAATCCAAGATAGAATTTCTTGATCATATTATTTTAGAGGAAGAATTGTTGATGGATCAAAAGAAGGTTCAAGCAGTAATAGATTAGGCAGTACCAAAGATGGTACGAGATGTGCAATATTTTCTTGGATTTGTCAACTTCTATTGCATTTTCATCAAGAATTACTCACAAATCATACCCCCTTAACGCGATTGACATCAAAGGACAAGCTTGAGTAGAGTACTCAAGCACAAGAGGCTTTTCAAGAATTAAAATTGGAATTTACGACAATTCCTATCTTGATACATCTCGACTTTATAAAGGCCTTCTATTTGGAAACAAATACTTTTGACTTTGCACTAGAAGTTGTATTATCACAGATGGAGAAGGATGATAAACTTCACCCGGTTGCGTTCTATTTAAGGAAGTTTTTGGCAGCAAAAATCAATTATAAAATTTATAATAAAAAATTACTTATAATAGTTGATTCTTTCCAAGAGTGGCATCATTTATTAGAGGGTGCTGTACATCCAATGACTGTATATATAGATCATAAGAATTTGAAATATTTCACAACAATTCAAGTTTTGAATTGTCGCCAAGTTTAGTAGAATATGTCATTATTCTAATTCGACTTCATCATCACATATCGGCCAGGAAGACAACAAGGACTATCGCATGTATTATTAAGGAGATCATATCTAGTACCCAAGGTTGGAGATACAGCATTTGATCAGCAAAATATAACTTTGCTACAACCAGAACGATTTTGCCTTTGCACCACCTCCATAATCATGCCAATTAATGTTGATTTTTTAGAACAAGTCCGTGGAGCATCAATTGTGGACTCATTAGTCTTGGATGTGAAGCAACGCTTTGACAAAGACAAGTTTAAGATTGAAGATGGATTATTATATTTTGAAGATTGACTATATATTCTGAAAGGACCAATTTGACTTCGTATTCTTCAATCTTGATATGACTTCCCAACCGTATATCACTTTGAATTCAACAAAATAATGGAGCTTATTTCTCGAGACTTTTCGTGGCCTCAAATATGGAAGGTAGTGAAGAACTTTGTGCTATCATGTGACCTTTGTTCAAGATCAAAGAATCCTTGACATCGCCCTTACGGGCTTTTACAACCTTTGCCAATTCCAAAGCGACCATGGTCTTCAATATCTATAGACTTCATCATAGATTTGCTACATTCTGCAACATTTGATGCTATCTACATGGTCATAGATTAGTTTACAAAGATGGCACATTTTGTTCTATATTAAAAAATAACTTCTAGTGAAGAAACAGCAAGATTATTTATTGACAATATATATCGGTATCATAGTTTATTGGATGACATTATTTCAAATTGAGGGCCTCAATTTATATTGAAGTTTTAGAGGTCGCTTTTTGACATACTAAATATAGATATCAAACTCTCTTCTACCTTCTATCCTCAAATCAATGATCAAACAAAGCAAGTCAATCAAGTCTTGGAGGAATATCTATCATGTGCAATCAACTATCAACTAGACGATTAGACTATATATCTACCATTGGAAAAATTTGCATACAATAATTCGGTCCATGCCTCAATCCAACAAACATCTTTCTTTGTAAATTATGGATATCATCCAAAACTCAATTTGTTGGATAAATCCAAAGATAAAAATCCAGCAGCTGAAGATCTTGCAAGGCATTTAATGGAGATCCAAACCACCTTGAAGCTTTAGTTACAAGTAGTTCAAGACTCGTACAAAGCTTCTACAGACAAATTTTGAAAGGATTCTCTTGCTTTTCAAATTTGAGATAAGATTTGGCTCTTGCGACGAAACATCAAGACCACTCAACATTGCGATAAGTTGGATTATAGAAGGCTGGGACCATTCTGCATTCTCGAGCAAATCAATCTGGTGGCTTATCGACTGAAATTATCTACATCCATGAAGGTACATCCAATCTTTCATGTTTCTCTTCTAGAAGCTTATAGCAAATCAACTTTATTAAGACAAATACAGCCATCACCACCTTGTATTGAAATTGAGGACCACATGGAATATGAGGTAGAACAAGTCCTTGATTTGCGACAGAGACGAGAGAAGTTGGAATATTTAATTTACTGGCCTGGCTATGATGTAAATGAGCAGACTTGGGAGCCAATAAAAAATGTAACAAATGCGTCGCAAAAGGTACAAGAATTTTATTGACAGTATTTTGATAAATCAAAAGTCGGCCATTAACAAAACGTGAAGATGAAGCCTTCTTTGAAAGAATGTATAAAAGCAAAATCCAAGTCTTATTGAAATATAACTTGTTGCGTTTTATTTTCTTGTAGTATCAAGATATCTAATCTTAGAGTGTATTTAGATATGGCTAGTGAGAATGAGGATACTGCACTAGTGATGCCATCTCAATTAAGTAGCTTACAGTGTCAACCTCAAGATAAAGAATTTAAAGAATCAAGAAGATGTCGAAGAATACCAAGTAGCAGGTCACTCGTGATTATCTTTGAAGCTGAACCAACTCATGAAGGTAGTGGCAAAACGATATTTTCATATCGCTTCCACAATGAAAATAGAAAATTTCATACATGGTCTCAAGTAGAAGGTGTTGGTCATTACCGGTGGCTACAAGGATCTATAAATCATCTGCCTCGTGAACGACAACTGGAGTATATTGCAGAGACTATGTGCCAAATCTTTGATTTCCTATGTTTGTGAGCACATGTCTCAAATGGCTTCTTGGAGACCTCGAAGCTAGAGGAGGGGGTGATGTCAACGATATGCTTGTTAGAATCTTCTAGAATATTCTAGAAGGTACTTAGAACTCTCTAGAACCTTCCAAAATCTTCTAGCATCTTCTTAGTTGATAGAAGTTACTTGAGAAGCTTCCTAGTTGGTGGAAGTTGCTTGAGAAGCTGCTTGAGAAGCTTCCTAATTGCTCGAAGTTGATCAAGAAGCTTCCTAATCGTTAGAAGTTGATCAAGAAGCTTCTTGAATAGGTGTATATATTAGAGTCGAGGCTGAAGAGTTCTTCAGTCTTGACAATACATCTCTTGGAACTGTAGCTCACCTCTCTGGTGTTGTTCTTGTATTCATCTAATTAACCTAATTCTTGCCAGTTCTTTTTGAATTTTTTGTTTAAACTTCTAGTCTATATTGTGCGTCTGTAACAATAATAGATCCTAGTAGGTTCTAAGAAGATTTTGGAAGGTCTTAAAAGATTCTAAGGTATCTTAGATGGTTATAGAAGGATCTTAGGCTTACTTCACTTCTAAGAATCAAAGAAACTCTTCAATGAGCTTCTTCATACTTAATATATGTAAGAACCAAGGCTAAGGGGATCCTCAGTCTCAACATTACAATCCTTATGCTTCAACTTGGCCCTTCTAGTCTTATTCTTGTATCTTGTTATAGCTCCATGCTTGTGATATAAAGCAAACATCTTTTGTTTCACTTCTTTGAACTTTTTAAATCTTGTTCTACTTGAATCACATGTTTGTAATACCATATAGCATATCTATAGAAGTCTAAATATCTAATCTACATCTAAGAAACTCCCTCAAAGCTTCTTAAGAGAGATATTATCTTTTGAACATGTTTTTTCTTAATTTTATTTATTTCTATTTACTTAAGTAATATGGACATCTGTTATAATAATGTACATATATTATATAATTAAACATCTTTAGATTAAATTAATTTAATTTATGACCATTTTATAATATATTTATAATATTAAATATTATTTTAATAAAAAGTCAATTCTGAATATAACTTGTAATTAACAATACTTTACATTAAAACAACCTTTAAATCCTACATAATAAAACATATTAAAAATTTTATTTCTTAAGATATAATTTATTTTATTTAAAAATATAGAAGATTTCAATGTATGTTTAAATTTTAAATATAATATAAAATATAATTTTATAATAAAAAAATAAAAAATAAAAAGATTTTATATTTAATTTTTAAAAAAAAATTTAAATAATATTTATTTAAAAATAAAAAAAAATAAAAAATAAAAAATAAAAAAAAACTTTATTTATCTAGAAATATAATATTAGCTATATTTTATATATTATAAATATAGCCATTAATAAAATTTCTAAATTTCTCTTCAAAAATAACTTAATAATATATAAAAAAAAATTTAATTTTAATAAAATTTTAAAAACATAGATTAGGCATATTATAATAGGTACCTAATATATATATATATGTATATATATAACAATTCTTAAGCATTACAATCTACCTTCAAAGTTTAAAATTTTTTATTGTAATGTGGAGATTTAAAAAACATCAGTTTAACAATTTTTCATTATATGATCCTTTATTTAAATTTATCTACTTGAAAGTAGCAAATCTCTAGTTTTACTTTATTTTTTTCTAAATTCAAATATGTGTTGGTGCAAAAAAAATATATCCAAATTTTTTTATGGAAAACACAATGCTCTATTGGTTCTCATATATATGTACATAACATTTCTTTTATCAATCAAAAATTAATTATGGAAATAGAAGTTTGCATATACATATACACAGAAATGATATTTTGTGATAAGTTTTAGTGTAAGGCTAAATTTGTGTAGGACAATAGCATTACTTATGGACTTCTTAACTTGGTTGGAAATTCAAACCGACATCCAAATTCTAAATGAACTTTTAATACAATTTTTTTATTTTTTATTTAGGCGTGTAATGAAGATGATAAAGGCGTTTTTATTTTATATATATATATATATATATATGAGAATGAACAAAGATGATGATACTCACTTTTGTGACTCAATTTTCTTATTTTTGCAATAAAAAATAAATAGAGTTCATGTGTATATACGTATTCATGCAAACAATAATGAAAAAGTTTGTAATGATGCAAGTAGAAAACTGAATTGAAATTCCTCTTATCCAGATTTGATTCATCTGGAGGCTGACAGCATGTTAACATGTGATGAAGCGAAGAATCATCAGGCAACTCTTTTGTTTTTTCTAGAAACATCTTAAGGGATGACGTCACTGTGTGGATTCTACCACGTGGAAAATTCGGTCCCTCAAGCACTGGTCGAAATGGTGGTGAGGTAGAAGCTTTCGGAAGGAACACTTCAATGTGGGGAACCCTACTCTGACATGCTCCTACAGAAACATCTCGAAGGGAACCACATTCCCAGAGTGTGTCACTACTGTTTCGTGTAGAAATACAGATAGGTATTGTTGTGTAGATGCTTGTTTAATCTTTCAAAAAAATGGATAAAATGAACGTAAAATATGCATATGTGTGTGTGAATATATGTATATATATATATATATATATATAATCACAAAATTTACATGTGATTGTCAAATATACTTGGTGGTGTCTTCAATCACATATTCATTTTCTATGGTGATTTCTATGTAATTGTTACAAATTTTGAGATTGTAATTTGAGATTAAAAAAAAGTCTTTCATGTGTGTAAAATTAATTAAATGATTGAATTTTCTTTAATTTGAATCATTAAAATGAATATTAATTTTCTACAGGATACCTTTCCCACTATTGGCACATCATAACATTTGCTAGTGCGAATTAATGATAATTTGCAAATGCATACAATTGAATGTAGCAAAATATTGACACAGATTTAAAATTACATAGTTTTATTTAATTTTATTTAATTTTATTACTGGTTTGAAATACAAAAAATCAGTATCATTTTGTAATAAAACTTTTTCAGCATTATCAACAACTTACTAAAAAGTTTGTTTTAAAGCACACATTTATTGAAATCAATTGCTGTCATTACAAATTTAATACGTAAAATTCATTTAAAGTTACATAGTATACATGAAAGTTTACATTGGCTTTTCCATGGGCTTTAAGAACAGCCTATTAAATTCGGAGAACATCCACATCAGCAGGCTCACTCCACAAGAACACTGTTGAGAATCTAGGACACAGCTCCTCCTCATACATATAATACAGTCTTCATATTCACAATTGAAAGAGAAATGCTGGCAACAAAGTGACCCTCAAATCCAGCAGCTCAAGTCAAGTTGCAGGAGTTGCAGAAATGTGGGGACTAATACTAATAGAAGTGCAGAAAGTGACCATGCTATCAAATCTATACCCTAAGCTGGACACACTAGGCAACACGCGCCACTCAGTCTTGCACTCCTCAAGGGAAATCTCGCCTACAACCAGGGCCCCATCTTTTATATACGCCTTGGAGACATATAGCAAATTCTCATTCATCAGAAAATTCAGTGTTGGCACTTCTAAATTCCTCCCCAAAGTAGCAAACACTTGCCCGGACAGAGACCCAATCTGAAGCAAACTACGCTTGTTGTGGTTAAGTTTCCAGACCTTGACAACAATCTCTCCTGGCTGCTCGACATCTTCACATAACCCGGCCACCACGAGTGTCCTCCCAATCGCCATAATATGGTGGCTTATCAATCCATGAGGACGCTCCCATTGCACAAAGCTCCAAGTTCTGCTACTAAAATCCAGGACGTGAACAGACCACGAGTGGATCAATGACATGTAAAGCTTGTTGTCACACACAACGCCCGACATCCACAGCCTGGAGCTGCTCCCTGAGAAGTCGTCTGGTAAGTCATCGTAAGCTTCCCAAGCACCTATAAGAAACGAACTTGTCATGAGTCCTAGTCTACTACACAGAATTCCTCATTGTGTCTGGTCCCATTCAGTTATCGCGAATAAACTGTGGACTAATGAGAACAGCAAATGCCTCGCCCCATCAATTGAGGAGAAGTGCACTGAACAAACTAGCTAGATCCATGTGCTCACAAGGGCAGCATAGCTTGATGTGGAACACTGAAATGTTCATTTGGTTTTGGTGTATGATTGAGCAGAATGAATGAAAATGATGTCTGACAGACAAAGATACACTATTATTTCTTTACTTATTTATTTTCTTCACTTATTAAGATATCACCCATCCTGCCTGCAGGATAATTTGTAGATAAAATATCGCATTCCTGCGGACATGGAAAATTTACAATTCGAAAATTTGTAAGTCAAGATATGGATAAGATCAATTGGATGTTCTGATTATGACACTGCAACAGAGAATGTGGCAAGGTTACCAGTTTCAGAGTCGAAGACCTCCACCGCCATGTGCTCAGGCTCATATTCCGGCACACCACCAGCCACCACCACCTTATGGCCGGTCCCTGTGGGTCCAGTCTCAAGGGCCACACTCACCACAGGCGCATGCCGCGAAAAGCCCATACTCGGAGTCTCGTACCACGTCTCCAGGAACGAGGAGGGAGAGGAAGTAGAGCATGCCAGCTTATACTTGAGCTTGTTCTCGCTGGGGCCAGCAATGGCATACACAAGTCCATTAGCACCTGCTAGAGTACCATAATTGTGGGAAGGAAATTGCAGAGGAGGAAGGGTAATCCATCTATGGGATTCCTCATCATAAGCATACGCTTGAGACTTGCTGCGGACAAGATGATTAGTTCTATAGCAGACGAGCCATGGCTGTTGCTCCCCAAGCTGCTTGTGGAGAATGTCGAATTCTGAGGTGCTGATAATGGCTTCCCACCGCTTGCAGACCTTCTTAGCGGCCTTAAGCGGGAATAAGGGCAGTCTCGCGAGGATGTACTCCAGAATGTCGTCGCTAAGCTGGCTCCATGGATCCTCGGTTGAGACGATTTTGGGTTCTTGGCTAACGAGGGTTGCCGCTGGGATTCGCTTCGAAATTATGCGACCCCATGGTCTCAGCTCAATGCCGCGCGCCTTCACACTTGGCGTATTGGCAGGGAAATAATCGACCTTAGTAATCGACGACCTCTGTACAACTGAGTTCTCTATCGTCTCAGATATCATCTGCTTGGGAAGGGGGCTGCTGAGATCATCTGTGAAGGAATCCATCGTTAAGGTCGGCTGGCTTCGATCGCGCAAAGATCAGAGAGTACTGGAAATGGAGAGGATTTCTATGTTGAGTGATATGTAGAGCTCGATCCGCAACTCTACAACAGGCGAAACCCTGGTTTGAGAACAAGAAGGCTCACACTAGAGCATACAATGTTTGAGGTCTATGATCCTGTAGCAGCAGCTCCTCAAAAAAACTTGAACTCCGCAGCTGATCGGCTTGTCAAGCGGATCAAAGTGTACGACAAGGCCCTCGACTCACGCGAGGCAACTACTGTCACTAAAAATCTGACCTAAATCAAATTCGAACTCACAAAAAAGGTGTTCCCCTGATTCTGTTCTCAATCGCCCAACTCCTGCACTACAAAACCAAAACTCCGACCCTACTAATTTCTTCGTAGCGAGCTCGCACCTCGCCCTGCAAGCGTCAGTGGCTGGGCGCAACAAAATCTAGCTTGGAACTCATTCATCAGCTCCACGAAACAAGCTGACATCACAAACCAATCATACCCAGCACTTCTCTCGCTCTCTCGCTCTCTCTCACTCACACAGCAATCGACATCTCACAACCTCCAAACACCTCATTGCCGTCCACATAGACTCAGCTCCCCAAGCTCCCCCCTCCCACCTCCTACCCTCCCCTCCGCCCTGTTCTTTATAGAGTAAAACTCAGTGTGCTGCCATCGAAAAGGACAACGCACCGCTAAGTAGAGACAAACCCCAGTGCAGAAGAATCTGAGTCGCTCCGTCTCTCGAACGCTGCAACGGATCGAGGAGAATCAATTCGTGCAGCCAGGCGAGTAGCAGCACAGAGAGGGAGGGGGGTCCATATTCCAATGGGGCTAGTGGCACCCTTGGGCTAGCCACAGTACATTCGCAAGCATGATGCGAAAGGCGAGGAGGAGGGAGGGGTAAGAAGTGGAGGTAGAAGTGCGAGTTTATTCAGTTTATTGAAAGTGCGAGTGGTCTGGGAGATTGGTCCGGGTGGTGATCGATCACCCCTCTGCGAGAGAATGTCTAGCTTCAATTCTAGCACACGATGTTCGCGGGGGCCCGAGCCTCGTCGCGAGACTGCAACGCCACTTCCCCCTCTCCGAGACTTTTTCTGCTCCCTTCGTGCTAGCGCTGCCACCTCTGCATCCAGCCGGTGTCGATCTGGCGCCGCGAGTGTGTAGAGTTTGGGCCTCATCATGAAACATGTAGAGTAAACCACTGTTACTCCAGTAAACTACTGTTACTGTGATTAACTTCTGTTCTTAGGGTAAATTACTGTTGGTAAAGTAAAAAAACTTTGTTACGAGCGGTAACTCCGGATTTTGCCCCCCAACAACCCGTTGCGTGGAGAAAAGGTAAAACAGTAAAATGTCATTTTAAGTCAATGTTGTTTACCAAAAAATGTGGTCATTCTTGTGTGATGTAATTTAAGCGTTGCTCATAGTGGACTGGGATTTATGAATGTCGTATGTTGATTAAGTCTGAAAAATAATAATAATAAGTTTCAAACATATGAAAGATAAATGGAGGACTGTTGGTTATGTAAAGATTTCTTACATGGGAATATGATGCATTTAGGGCTCGTTTCATATACATACTTCCATACTCCTGCAAATTCATAAATAAAAGTAAAATTATATAAGTGATTTTTTTGTGGTTTTTTCTATCTGACAAAAGGGAATCGTGTGATGATTTGAAGCTTATGGTGTTTTTTTATGTTAAACCGTGTAAGTAAATTGATTTGATTATGCCATAACTAGTGGTTTTTATAACAAAAACTAAGACCTTTTAAAACAGCAAGAAAGTGTGCTTTGAAAACAGGTCTTTTGGTAGAAATATGTTGAAATCTATCCATGCAGAATTTGTGTTGATGTTTAATTTACAACAACAATACCCTCAAAATAAATTAATTCTTGAAACTAGATTTTCATGATCACAACAAAAATATGTGTTGTACAAATTTTTAGAAATGGAATTTAATAACAATTTCAAGTTTGTAATTTTTTTTAATTACACATTCTATTTTTTATGACCTAACTTAAATTACATATAGTATATAACATGATATTGCTTTATATTTTAACATTAATTTGAATGCTTATTGAAATACCATACTCAATTATTTAATTGCAATTATTGTTCAAATTTGTGGGTTGTGATAATCAAGAATTAAACTTTATACTCAAAATAATCAACAATGTTACTTTTGGATCATATCTCCAACTAATCCTGTAAACTTAATTACAAAATGCATCTAATAGGAAAATTTAGATAATCTAAATTCAAAGTGTGTGTTTCTTCATGACAAAAATTATTCATAAACATATGTATGTAGATACATACCTACATATGATCTCTTTTAAATTCAATTTGTGTTATTTTAATCATCACTGATAAGTAACACCGAAAGTACCATCAAAGATAACGTTTTAATAATTAAATTTTACTTGAAAATGAAAAAGGGAATTGTTATTTACATACATACATACATAACCTGTTATGCACACATGAATAAAAACAAAGTCTAAATTTCAGATGATAAAATAAATCGGAGGTTCACATTATTATAAAAATTTAATATATTTTAAAGTTACTAATCCTCCATTCAGAAAAAACATGTGATAATCAAGCACTTTGTCATTAAACAATGGCCACGTAGAACCATCTAAAAACCAAGGAGTTCTCCCAAAAGCTCCACGTGGCCAAACCTATCGTCTTGGCCGAGGAACAAGAGCGATTCCGATCACCGGCTCGAGCAAGCCCGACGGTGCCCGATGGAGTTCGACGGACGCCCGGCCTTGTCTGTCCGGCCGACGGCGGTCAGGGCCTTCGTGGCCGATATCGTGTCGGATAACACCGTCTTCGTTACTTCATCGTCGCCTCCTCGTCGTGTCTTCGTTGCCTCCTCGTCGCCCCGATTGGCTCCGAAATCGTCAGCCTCCAGGGCTTCGTCCAGAGCTCCTCCAGATTGATGACTCTTCGACCCCCACTCACGTATCTCCACATCTCTCCTTCCTCTCCACGCCTAGTTTGTTCACTGAGCTCCGTAATCGTTTATTAAACGATCAATGGAATTAGGTTTATATGTGTATATATTTGTGTGTGTGTATATATATATATATATATATATATATTTTTCTTAGACATACCTGGAGAGTGTCAAGAAACATTGTGTTCTCTATGAAAAAACAATGTCACTGTAAGAACAAAAAACTGAAAAATCATACATCTTATTGCATTTTTTTGCCATTTCCTAAATTTCTTTGTAAGCAACTGCATACTTCTATTGATTCTTGTTCATGTGTGTTATTTGAAGTAGCTGTTGGACATTATTGTATTATTTATATATGTCCTAATATGCATGCAAGTAATTTAAAGTGTTGATAATATTACATAATCTAAATAGAATTATGCTAAATTTATTAAAACATGTGTAATAGAATTTGTTTTTAAATCTATCTATTAATAATTAAAACTTAATGGAAATTTTTATAAATAAACAGCAACATTGATTCACAAGAATCTTCTAATATATAAAATGTTTTGTAAATTTCTACAACCTTTTATAGAATCTTTTCAACAATATTCATTGTCTTCCAAAAATCTCTTAGAAAGATTTATAGACTTTTAGAATCTTGAACAATCTTTCAAAATTTCCTGTGGAAATTTATGATTATTTATACTTTTATCTTTGTGTGTGATTCAAATCTAAAAATAATGTGAACTAATATGAACATCCTACATTCATATGTTATTATTATTTTTTGTTTAGAATCAATCTTTGTTTTTTAATTGTTTTTTCTACTTTTTTACTCTTTTTTTACTTTTTTTCTTTCTTATTTATTATATATATATATATATATATATATATACCCGAAAATTAGTTTATTTTTCTTGTTTCTTTTTGTGATGTCTTTACTTTGACCTTACTAAAGTAACAATACCACTTCTATGTGATTTTCTCTTTGGCAACACTGTTTTTATTTTATTTTATTGTTTGAAGTCATCTTTGAAGTTTGTAGAATATGTCTTAAAACACCAATAATGAGCTTTAGAAGAACTGAGTTGTATGTATGAATTGCCATAGAGTGTGTTGTGGCATCTCTTTAGAATTATGTTGTATCATAAGACCTAAATCATGGATTTGCCATAGCAAAATTCTACTCTTGGACTAATTACAAAATAATTTATGAAATTATAAAATATTAAGACCTTGTACACCTTAATTTATAATTAAAGCCTCCAGAAATCGCAATAGAAGTGCTATGCAATCTTGCTATAGGTTGAAACTGTGCTAGAGCCTTAAAACAAATACATTAAGAATTAATTACGATGTTCTAACTAAAAAGTTTAATTTGTTTTAAAGACAAAATAAAACAAGAGTTTTTCTTTAATATGTAGATTTGGTTGACCCACTAATTCTACCTCTCTAAACTCTAATTTATTTAAGTAAATAAATAAATAAATTAAAACCTCAATATTATATGTAGGTTGCATTTTCATACTTATGTATTATAAGTGGCATACCTTAAGTAAAACTAAAGTATGTATTAAAGTATAATGTTATAAAAACGAGATAATTTCATGATTAATGTCTATGTGAAGTTTAAAATAATATCACAAATAGAATATAGTTATTTAATTATAATTAATAATTAATAAAAATATTGATGACTTTAATTTTTTAAATATATATATAAATTATCAAAAAAAGTACTTTTATAAGCTATTGAAAATTAATTACATTAAGATTTCTAAAATAAAAGTACATATTCAACATCCATACCTTACAACCAAAACAATCTGTTTTTACAAAACTTCATTGAAGAAAACAGCAAACAACTGTCTTCCAATTCAAACTTCTTTGTTTTATTTCACAATCATGAATGTATCCACAAAAAAATCAATATTCACTTTGTGTCTACAGTATGTATATAAATGTGCAAATATATCACATCAATTAAGTTAATTGAAACATGTGTTTTCAGAAATCATATATATACATCAGATGTATCACAATAAATGTATAACAAAAAGCACAGATTTATTAGAACCACTGATGTTCCTTAATTCAGGACTTTTTATTACTATTCTAAAAGTAGTAGAAATTGACTTGAGTTTCTTTTCATTTCATAGATTTTTGTTACAGCTCTTACCGAAAATTGACATCATAAATCCTGCCAGTTCAACACTCACCTCTAGTCAACGAATCTCAGCAAACGCAACAAAGTACATTCTCAGTTCTGTGGTACTAAATATATTCACGCCAAAAATCAACATACACGGAGAGTGTTGAAAGCAATAAAGTTCATCACAACATTTCCATCAAGATATATGTAAATAGTTTAAGATCAGCATGCTAGAAAGAAAATTGCTATGACAGCCTCACAAAACTAGATCGAAATACCCACTAAACAGGCAATGAATTATGATAAATATCCTCAAGGTCAGTATCCTGCAAAGCTACCACAGCTTCACACAACAGTCGCTTGAATTTATCTATCACAGTAAGAATTCTAATACAGGTGCTTCAAGATTGATCCGAATAAAATAGCCTAGACATTGTAGTTTTCACAGTACCATTTGTAAGTCTCCGCCAGTCCTTCGTTGAGGGGGATTCTCGCTTGCCACCCCATGTTGGCAAGTTTGCTGCTATCGATGAGCTTTCGTGGAGTTCCATCAGGCTTCGAAGTATCCCATGTCAGCTGCCCCTGAAAGCCAACCACCTCCTTCACCATTTCGGCGAGCTCCTTGATTGTGACCTCAGAGCCACTGCCCATATTGATATGCTCATGCCCGGAGTAATTCTGCAGCAGAAATACTGTTGCCTCTGCCAAGTCGTCCACGTGAAGAAACTCACGGAATGGGGAACCTGACCCCCACACAACTACCTCCTTAGCGCCGTTAACCTTAGCCTCGTGAAAGCGTCTGATCAGGGCTGGCAAGACGTGGGAGTTCTCAGGATGGAAATTGTCGTGGGGACCGTAGAGGTTGGTCGGCATTCCAGAAATGGCATCGAAATTATACTGCATTCTGTAAGCCTGTAGTTACATTTCAATCAACCACAAGTCATGAGGGGCTCTGATAGAAACTACTTTGAGAATATTCTCGAATGCAGTGGTCTGAAGAGTAAGACAGAAGAACCAGCAGATCGGTTGGAGTTACAGACAAACCTGGCACATTTTGATCCCTGCAATCTTTGCCACAGCATACCACTCGTTTGTGGCTTCCAAAGGCCCTGTCAGGAGCGACTCCTCAACGATGGGTATCTGGGCAAACTTTGGGTAGATACACGAAGAGCCCAGAAACAAGAGCTTCTTCACCCCAGACTTGTAAGCAGCATCGATGACATTCGTTTGAATCTGCAGATTCACGGCGATGAATTCTGCAGGTTGAGTGCTGTTTGCGTGAATGCCTCCCACCTTCGCAGCTGCTAGGATGACGTACATTGGTTTCTCCGTGTCGAAAAATTCTTCCACAGCTGCTTGACGGGTAAGATCCAGTTCTTTATGAGTCTTCATCACCAAGTTGTTGTAACCATCCTTCTTCAAAGCTCGGACGACAGCCGCACCTACTAGACCTCGGTGTCCAGCAACAAAGATTTTGGCGTCCTTGTCGATGCCCATACTGGCAATCTGCACAGATGTGCTGCAAACACGCAAAACACCTGCTCGATACCCAAACTAGAGATGATCAGACCCTCCACACAGAAATGTACATTTAAAAATGACAAACCCTAAAACCCGGATAGTGGATCTAACTCTGGGAGGGACGGAAGTACACCATGGAACTCTCATACCAAACGATTGGAGTAAGTGAACTCAGTGTCTATCAGAGGGATGTCACTTCGATTCTTCAATGTACTGTTAAAGTGCACAAAGCAGTATTTGAAAATTCAGATTTCACAAATCTAAGCCAAGTATCGCAATTTAGCGGGTTTCCTTCGAAAAACTTGCATAATAACTCCTGTGCGAAGCACATCTAAGTTACAACTCAAAGGTCTTAGAGCAAGTTCATTGGATGAGCAACACGGCAGATGCCTTGCCTAGATCTCTGCACTAAAGTTGAGACACGTTTTTCATACGGAAATTACAGCTTGGTCCCATTTGGAACAAAGTGGGTGATTTCGAATTTGAAAATAGCCACATTTTCGTCACTGAAAATGGCACATACACCGACGGATCAAAGCAAGACCTTAGAAACCATGAGAAAAAAAACAACGTTGCTGAATACAGCCATCCTTCTGAAAAATCCTCACCTTTCTTGAACGTGTGATGTGTAATTTGTACCACAGATTCATATCTCACGAAAATGCGCCAGAACCCAACTCACAAACGGCAATGCAAAAACCCCCAAACCCACCCCTAATAGACCGAGCAGAAACCACTACCCCCAACCCTGTCCACCAGATCCAATACACGTCGACTCACCTCGCAAAACAATTCCTGACCGACTAAATCCCAGCCGGAAACTCGAATGCAGACTCACTTCTTCCAAAGCCAGATCTACCTATCAAAATCTTACCGAGGGGTTCAGTTCGACGTTGATAACAACAGCAAATAAGGCGCTTCCAGTGCCAGAACAATGGAGCTACAACCGACAATGACGCAAACTTCTGCAACGATGGGGGAGAAGAGAAGGATGCGTAAGAAATCCAGCCAAAGAATCGCTTTATCACAACTCAGCGATGCAAATTTACTGTACGACACATGTCTACCGATTTGCGGGAGTGGGCGTATCGACACTCATGCTCGCTCACGAATGAAGGTGCCCGATGAAGGTGGATGACAAATTACGCCTCTGCCATGGCTCAATCGGAGACTCCCCACATGGACGAATTTTGAGGTTTAGCATATCAAAGTTGGGGTCGGATCTTCTACCAAACAAATAACAGGATTGCAGAGAGCGCTCTAAAGTGATCATAATGGGTCAGGTCTACATCCATCGGCAGGTGAGTGTGGGAGTCAATTTTCCGATTTTCTTACGCAACTCTCACCATGTGCTTTCATGATAGGACCACGAACGAAACTGTGTTTTGTATCTTGCGGCCTATTTTCTAACCCTTTGGCGCACAAGGAGTGTCACCTCCTTCCACTCGGGGTACTCTCCCTATATTTAGCTTCATATCCATGTGCCCATTTATACTGTTCCGACTGCTCTTCGTTCCTAAAATATTCACCAACAAAATAGACGTTTCCAATCACTGTAAGAAGTTGCTCTTCTCGCTCTACTTCTCTTTCTCGAGAATCATCAACCTGTCCATTTTTTTCTTTTTTCTTTTACTGGTTTCTTTTCAGGGACGATGAACAAAACTACTGTTCCGCTTCTTGCTAAACTCTCCGGACGTGTGCTTACGACCCATGATCGATCATTGTTGACCTGCCGATTTCGGAACCACCAAAAAGGTCGCATGATCAAGTGGCTAGAAAACTAAAAGAGAGCATTGGACCCACCATGAATCTATTACCATGTGCCACAGACTCCCAGCAAACGGACCCAAGAACTGCAATTCAGTGTGCGAAAAGAGCCGAATTGCCAAATTTGGCACTTCTTGCAACTGATACACACTCCCCTGTTGTGATCGATGCTGTGTGGTAACTCAACCTTACCTCAAACACATCTCCCAGATAGTTCACATCGCTACTATCTCCGTGTTGCAAGTGCAGCGCAGCACAACCCTAACCCTAATCTTGTGAGACACCCATGGTCTTCACCTGTGAGGCACGGCATGGCTTGAAGCCAAATGTGTGTGGATTTGCTGCAACCCCTGGCACCATGTTGGGGTCAGGTCTCATCACAAGCAACAGAACTGGAACTATAGGAGAAACTACACCTTTTTGATATCCAAGGAGGATGAATGTCAAGAATTTAGCATGTGTGAATTTTATTTGGAGTGTGAATTTATTGTAGTATTTTAAGGACCATGAAGGTGATGAATTCAATTGAAGATAGATGGATTTAAAATGATATAACACTTGTAATAAAAAATATATTTATAGATAATTTTAATTATCAGTAATTATTTAAATTAAAATCTAACATTTTGTTTATGTAAGGATTTTGGTCAATCATACAATTAAGGAATCTCTATTGCTTTCTATCTATGAAAATATTTCAAATTAAATATTTAAAGAGAAGAGTTTGTTCTTGCATTATTAATACGACTATAAGATGAAAGAGCAAAAGAAGACAAAGACACTATATACTATAGAGAAGCTTAATTGAAGACTAAGTTACAAAGTTACTTTAAAAAGTATAGGTAAAAAAATAAAAAGGTAGTAAAAATATATAGTGTTAATGCTACTTTTTTTATTATAAAAAGCTTCTATTTATATTGTAGGGCTATAAACAAAACAAAATAAGGTAGATTAGCAAAAATATTACTATAGGTATCTTAAGATCAAAATATAGGGTAGTTTCTAGCAAAAATTATCTAAAAAAATCCTGAATTGATACTTGAGAAGGACCAATTATGAACCATAGTTGAAACCTGACCTCAAGGTATAAAACCATGCGCATATGGCAAATGAAATCTTCTTTTGTTGATCGGAAAGTGGAAATTGAGTTCAATAGGATTTCTTTAAGCGTTGGCTTTAAGGTTTGTCACAAACATAAGATTTACTCTAGTAATTACTTAATTAATATAGACCAATAGAAGTAGATAAAATAAATTGATTTGATAGTAATTGATAGAGAAGCTTCCTAAAAGCTTTATAGATGCGGAATCACCTTTATACATGTCTATAAGTCATTGGTAGGTTAGAAACTTGATCAACAAGATAGCCACATGGCGCACATGTTGGTAGCTTGTGGAACTGTCAAGGACAATAACTAGATGAAGTCAAATAAACAAGTGAGACCTCTCTCAAAGAAATAAATATAAAGAAGTATATGTATTAAAAAGAAATTAAAATGGCTAATGCCAAAAAGACAAGAAAAACTAGAGACCCTTGAACTAGACTGGAAACAAGAAAGGAGTTGACAAGAGTGAAGAAGGCTTCACTCTTGTCTCTATTTATACTATCTACCTAAGAGCTAAGTGGCGACGTTCTATAGGACCTCCAACACGTATCCAATTTACAAGACACGTGTCCAAGTTGCAAGACACGTGTCGAACTTGCAGGGCAAGTTTCCTATATGTTCGCCACGTATTTAGCTTGGTCTTCAAGCTACCAACATGTGCGACATGTGGCTAACTTATTGACCAAGTTTCTAATCCAAAAGTCTACTATGGACACTTATAAAGTCAAAGCAGCGTCTATGAAGTTTCTAAGAAGTTTCTCTAAAGATATTATGGAATTAACCTGCTTTTACCTTCTTTTATCTAGTTCTATCTGATCATATAGGTAACTATGTATATGTCCGTGACATTACCCCCCCTTTAAAGGACGAGTTCCACGAGGAGCGGTGATTACATGTGTAGAAAGTCTAAGATGCGGCGAATAGTATTTGCTACATATTCTGATCTTTGTTCTCTTCGAAGGTAATAGATGGGTCCTCTCAGCCATCGATAAAGTTCCATTCCAGGGCGAGAAGACCACCCTGTTATTTAATCATTGTTGTGACCTTCATAACTTCCTTCAAATGTCACATCTGGAACACCGTCAGGAGTTGTTCCTATCTCCAATAAAATCACCAAACATCGAGAATCTCTTCCAAGGTCGTGATACCAAACACGTTGTATCTTGCCATCTATTCGAGGAAGAACATGTCATTCTTGAAGATCTTCATCTCGGTTGCGTCGTCTTGAGGGTTGTGACAGTCGCAATGTCTCGTCCGGTAAGTCAGCAAATGAAGGCTCTTGAGTCAAATCCGCTGGCTGTTAATTCTTCATCTCCTTAGCGTCACAAAATATAAAAAAGCTACAAACAAGGATAGGAAGTTGAATGTTATCTTGCCTATATCTTGTTTCTTTTATAGGGAAAGTCTTCATCTTGGTTTCGATAGATGTTGTTGATGAAAGGTCTCCACCTTCCTCGCTGCATTCGCCAGATTTTTTGCTGGTTCCCATGTGCGCTCACTAATATCGTATCCGTGCCAGTGCACAAGACATTCCAACCTATTTTGGCGCCGCCTTGAATCTAAGACTTCTTCTACTTCAAATTCATCATTATTGTTCACTTCTATAGGAGGAGGTGGCACTTGTCTTCTTCTTGGTATGTTCATTGTCTTATATGGTTCAAGAAGAGACACGTGGAATACAGGGTGGATCTTCATAGACTCTGGTAGGTGTAATCGATATGCAACTGGATTAATTTGTTCAGAAATACGAAAAGGTCCAAGCTTACGATAGTCCAACTTGTCACAAGGTCGCGTAGTCTTGATATTGCGACGAAGTAGCCATACCTTGTCGCCTACGTTGAGTTGTGGTTGTTTCTTTCGATACGCATCAGCGTTTATCTTTTGTCGTTCTTGAGCTTCCTTTAATTGTGCCTTCATTGTTGTATGTAGTTCTGACAAATGATTTACCAAGTCTTCCGCCGTAGGATTGTCAACTTTCGAATAGTCAAAAGTATCAAGTCATGGATGGTAACCATAATTGGCAAAGAAAGGTGTTTGTTGTGTAGAAGAATGTACCGTATTATTATAAGCAAACTCTGCCAATGGTAAAAGAGTTGTCCAATCATCTTGTTGGTAGTTGATGGTACATCTCAAATACTGTTCCAAGACTTGATTTACGCGCTCCGTTTGTCCATCACTTTGAGGATGGAAAGCTGAAGATAGCTTTATATCCATCTTTAGAATCTTGAAAAGCGTTCTCTAAAATCTCGATACAAACTGAGTTGCCCTATCCGATATAATATCCTTAGGTAATCCATGATAGCGGTAGATATTGTCAAGGAAAAGCTTAGCTGTTTCTTTGCCTGTGATAGATTTTTTACATGGTATAAAATGTGCCATCTTAGTGAAACGATCTACTATCACGAATATAAAGTCATAAGAACCTGAGTTTGGAAGATCCGTGATAAAATCCATAGACTCAGAAGACCATGGTTGTTCTGGAATGGATAATGGCTGAAGAAGTCCGTAGGGTCGGTGGCGAGGAGTTTTTGATCTTGAACAAACATCACAGGTTTTTACAAAATCTTTGACTCTCTTCTACATTTGAGGCCACCAAAAATCTCTAGATATCAACTCTAGAGTCTTATTGTATCCAAAATATCCTGCTGCTGGGAAGTCATGACGAGCTTGAAGAACACGTAATCGTGCTTCACCTTCTGGAACATATAAGCGCCCTTCAAAATAGAGTAGATTTTTTTTGAACTCAAACTTTGAAATATCATGAGACTTAGAAGAATTATTCTTAATTTCATGAATAAGAGGATCTGAGGACATGCTTAACTGGACTTGCTTGAATGTTACTTTTGTTGCCCGAAGATAAAATTGCTCCGGCTTCAAGAGAGTCGTGCTTTGTTGATCAAAAGTCGATTCTTCTTTAGTGGCGCAGGACGGGCGAGGGAATAGTATCCCCCGCACTCGTTGTTTTCCCCGGCCGATATGTAATAACAACCCGAATTCGAGAGACATGCTCCAACGAGTTCAATACAATTCAACATGCTGCGCAAGGACATGAAATATCCAGGTTCTGTGGACTGTGAGTATATGGCAGGATCGGACTAGAAGCGCCTTCTAGATAATGACGCTATTTGAAAAGAATCCACAATTGCGAAGTTCTTATCGTGGGATTGTAGTTGATCTCTCGCCATCAAAATTTCGAATAGAAAGCTACTGGATGGAGTTTGGTTGCGCGTTCCCATTTGTGACAATATCAAGGCCCAGCAAAGTCGATGCGTCTGCTTCCAAAGAATGCCTGGAAAAATCACCCGCAATACAGGAAGGATGCAAGAAAAGCCATCTTCATGCCTGCAACAGGGCGAGGGAGCTTTACTCCAATTTCCGAGCTTGTCCTTACAAGTCAAACGTGTAAGTGGGGCTGCAATTTGAGAGAAGTTCTTGATGAAGATTCGATAGTAATTGGCAAATCCTAAAAAATATTGTACATCCTTTACTGTTTTTGGAATCTTCCAATCCATAATTGTTTGGACTTTCTTAGGATCCATCATGAGGCCATCATTCGAGATGATATATCTTAAGAAGTCAACTTGAGTAGTGTGAAATACACACTTTTCCATCTTGGCATACAATCCTGTTTCTCTAAGTTTTTGTAAGACATGACGAACATGTATTTCGTGCTCTTCTATGTTCTTAGAGTAGATTAAAATGTCGTCTAGGTAGCAGACAACAAAATCATCTAAGAATTCATGAAAAACATCGTTCATGAGATGTTGGAAAACAGCTGGTGCATTTGTGAGTCCAAAAGGCATAACATTATATTCGAAATGTCCATACCTTGTTCGAAATGCAGTTTTCCACTCATCTCCTTCTTTAATACGAACCAAGTTGTATGCTCTTCGTAGATCTATTTTTGTATAGATCTTAGTTTGATTTAGTTGATTAAGAAGTCCAGAGATTAAAGGTAGTGGATACCTGTTCTTGATAGTGATCTTGTTAAATCCACGATAATCCACACACATTCGTAATGATCCATCTTTTTTCTTCACAAATAGAATTGGAGCTCCTGCAGGAGATTTGGAATGGCGAATGAAGTTCTTGGCCAGATTCTCTTCAATATACTCCTTGAGTTCAGCCAATTCATTTTGTGATAAATTATAGATTGGTCCAAAAGGAGGCTGAGATCCCTCTTTGAGATCAATCGAATAATCATATGGGCGATGCTCCGGAAGAATATCAGCATTCTTCTTCTCAAAAATATCTTGATAGTCTCGGTATTGGCTTGGAATGCCACTTGAAGCCTTTCCACTATCAGAAATGGGTGTTGTGTAAATAGCAAAAGTTGGTCCTTCTTTTGCTGCGTGTATAAAAGCTTTTGCACCTATTAGTACAGGTTTTACTGTACCAGGCTTGTAGCTTTTTATTGAATCGGTAGGATGTTTAATAATGTCCTAGAAAAAGTCAAGTCTACGAGAATTCCAATCTATTTGAGGGTTATATTTTTCTAGCCATGACAAACCTAGAATAACTGGATTAGATGGAGATTTAATTATGTTAAAGGTTATATAGCTATTATGACCATCTATTGTTACTTTTATAGGATGGATTTCATGAGTGACATCTCC
>JAWRVF010001904.1:0-34464 GCA_036785485.1 Physcomitrellopsis africana | reverse complement strand
CCTCACAAGGTCCAATCTACTTCAAAAGTCAACAAGAAAGATAAAACAACCTTTACTTTTCTTCTAATTATAAAAGAGTCTATTCTAGGATATAAATAAGGTAGGAATAAAACAAATAGCCATCTTAATTCACTAATTAAGTGGCTATAATAAATCCTCTCCTTATAATATCTTCTAAAATAACCTCTAACACTCACACATATATTAACAATAGAAACAAGATTTATAATATTTTTATACATTGCACGTAAATGCAGTATGACAACGTGTTGGACTAGTTGGAACCCTACTTACGGGGCAGGTTCTATCATGGTTTGCTCCTTTATTCGAGAAAAGATCCACGATAAGGAGCTTCTTGCTATAGTAGATTATTTCCAAGAGTGGCGTCACTTTCTCGAAAGAGCGGTGTCGTGTAGTAATACGACTACTAGGTGAAAGAGGGGAGGAATGATTATATTATAGAAGAGCTCAAATGAAAATATTTGAGAAAATTATCTTAAAAAAATAGATAATAGACAAGGAGGTAGTAAAAATTAAAAAGTGCTAATGCTGCCTTTTATAAAAGGGATTTCTACTTACTTTGTAAAGCCATAAAAAATGATAAAACAAAGTAGATTAGAAAAATAATTGGTATAGGTATGTTTAATAAGAAGTTAAGAGTAGGTTTTAGAGAAATTTACCTCAAAACTACAAGAGTTGATATCCGGAGAGGGCCGGTTAAGAACCTGGGTCGAAACCAGACCCCAGGGCACAAAACCGCGTGCCGACGGCGAATGGAGAGTCTTTTTGCAGATCGGAGATTGGGATTAGGGAGTGAACTTGAAGGGTTTTATATAGGAGTTGATTTTGAGTGATTTGGAGAGAAAACGACTTTGTAATAGCTTTGCAAAGTCAGGGTTTATTTTGGCTACTTGAGATTTTGTGAAATAAATTAGGGTTGATGGTTTAGGCAATTCCAGAAGCTTTGCAGCAGATCTACGGCTGGAAATTTGTGGGGTTTTGGGTATTGTTGTTGTCAATGTGTGCTGTGAATTTGAGATTGATCTAACGGTTTGATCAAAGGTTATTGAAATTTATGTGAGTTGGGGTCTCTGGAATTGGGTTTTAAAGGTCAGTTAGGGTTTCGCAGATTTTGATCAATCTATCGGTTGGATTGGGGTGAAATTTATCTGTGTGTGTAGAAGACTTAATTTCCTACATGCTTGTGAAATTTGGAAGCAGTTGAACGGTGCAAATAAGAGGTTTAGGCACTGGAATATTGGCGTGAAGATTGGAGAAGGAGGCCGGCTGATACCCGAGCAAATTTGTAAGTTTTTCTTCTTCTTGGTAAGTTGGATCTTCTTCAAACTTGGTGTGTGTGTTTTTAACTTAATTGTTAAGGTGTATGAAATATTTCAATCAAGATCAACGGTTTGTTTGGTAGTTATTGTGGTTCTAAAACTGCCTTAGAAATTGCTTAGGGTTTGACTTAGGGTTTGATTAGGGTTTGACTAGGGTTTGACTTAGGGTTTCATTAGGGTTAGGATTTCATTAGGGTTTGACTTAGGGTTTGATTAGGGTTTGACTAGGATTTGACTTAGGGTTTGATCAGGGTTTGACTTAGGGTTTGACTAGGGTTTGGTTTGACTTAGGGTATGACTAAGGTTTGATCAAGGTTTGATTTAAGGATTGACTAGGGTTTGAATAAGATATGATTTAGGGTTTTAAGATTCTATTTTTAGTATTTTCTAAATTTAGCATTTTATATATTATTTTCTATTATGATTATCGAATGACTCATTTATTCTTCTTTTATAATTTCTTTAAGATTGAATCAAGCTGAAAAATATTGTTAAGGTTTAATAGAAGTTAATTAAGATTCTATTAGAATTGTTAGGATTTTGTTGTGGCGTATTTCCTTTTTATCTTCCACAGCCAGGTGCCCGGAGCATTCTCAAGCAACACTTCACGTATTACGACAGCGGCACATCCGATAACTATATACACGGATCACAAGAATTTGAAATATTTCATGTCGGCTCGAATTTTGAATCGGCGTCAAGCTCGGTGGAATATGTTGCTATCCAGATTTGACTTTGTTATCACTTATCGACCTGGAAAGCAACAAGGACTATCTGACGCATTATCGAGGAGATCGTATCTTGCACCAAAGGCTGGAGAGGCAGCATTCGACCAACAGTGTACGACGCTATTGAAGCCAGAACAATTCCGACTTCACGCCATCAGACTAATCGAGCAATCGACTTCCTTAACTGCAGACGCATCACAATTCATCAAAGACCAATAAGAAGATATCGCTAACACGCCAATAAAGCGTCTAGCTGAGGGAGATCTTTATACTTGGAGGTGCCGGGTTGTATATTTCGAAGTCAATTCAAGATTTACCAGCTTCTTCAATCTGCCACGATGCCAACAAGGATTTTGATTCAACAAGACCTCGAACTTATTTTGTTTTCAGCGGTTTAAATGTCGGCGATGCGAAGATTTTGTCCTCACTTGCGACATCTGTTCAAGATCTAAAAATCCTCGGCATCGCCCTTACGGACTTTTACAGCCATTGCCAATTCCACGGCGATCATGGTCTTCAGTTTCCATGGACTTTATTACAGACCTGCCACCATCGAATTATTTTGACAGCATTTTTGTTGTGGTAGATCGACTTACAAAGATGGCGCACTTTGTCCCTTGTAAGAAGACATCGTCAAGTGAAGATACAGCAAGGCTCTTTCTTGACAATGTGTATCGATATCATAGCCTACCAGATGATATCGTGTCGGATCGAGGAACTCAGTTTGTATCAAAGTTTTGGAGATCTCTTTTTGAAATATTGAAGGTGGATATCAAGCTTTCTTTAGCTTTCCATCCTCAAACTGACGGCCAAACGGAACGGGTGAATCAAGTTTTGGAACAGTATCTAAGATGCAACATCAACTATCAACAAGATGATTGGGCCGCATATCTATCGTTAGCCAAGTTTGCATATAACAACACCTTGCATGCGTCAACTCAATAAACACCATTCTTTTCTAACTATGGGTACCATCCAAAGCTTGATTTGTTAAGTCTATCAACAAATAACAACCCAGCAGCTGAAGGATTTGTGAAGCAACTATCAGAGCTTCAAACTATGTTAAAGGTGCAATTGCAGTCTGCTCAAGAGTCTTATAAGACATCCGCAGATAAACTTCGAAATCAAGTACCTATTTTCAAAATTGGAGATAAGATATGGCTACTTCGACAGAATATGAAGACCAAGCGGCCATGTAATAAGTTGGACTACCGAAGGTTGGGACCATTTGTCATCTTCAAGCAAATCAATCCAGTGGCATACTGTCTGGAGTTACCAGCTGCTATGAAGGTACATCCAATCTTTCATGTTTCTTTGTTGGAGATTTATCGAGAATCATCTTTTCCTGGAAGAGTGCAAAGTTTGCCACCTAGTATCGAAATCGAGAACCATGAGGAATACGAGGTAGAAAAGGTGCTAGATTCGCGAATGTAAAATTGGAGATTTTGTATATCGGCGCTAATTTATATCAATGAAATAACATGTGAGCCTACCAAAAATCTCGCTAACGCTACCGCAAAGGCATAAAGAGTTTCATCAACAATATCCTCAGAAACCTAAGCCGGTTCGAGGATAACTTCTTTTTGAAGCTTGCTCATCTAGTAACATAAAAGGAGGGGAAAACACTACCAAAATTCATAGTTGATGCAGTTATTTTCTCCAAGATAGAATAGATCTTTTTTGATAGCCATAGTTTGGTCTTTCGACATGGATAGCCAAGAGATAGATACCATGCCAATCATATCATCTCAACCTACTAGCTCACGAAGGCGACCTCGAGATAAAAAACCACCTGCATCACGACGACGACGGAGGATACCAAGTAACCGATTGCTGGTGATTGTATTTGAAGTCGAGCCTGCTTACAATGGTTAGCCAGAAGGTGTGTTTGCAGGACAGTTTCACAATGAAGACACAAAAGTTCATGCTTGGTTGGAAGTTGAGGGCATGGGCCACTACCGTTGGCTTCAAGGATCGATGAACCACTTGCTTTGTGAAAGATAATTGGAATTCATAACAGACGTTATGCGACAGATCTTCATTTTTTTGCGTTGGTATTGACTGACAACAATATTGCTTCTCGGAGACCTTAAAGCTAAAGGAGGGAGTGATGTTAGGGACATAGTCTTAGAACCTTCTAGAAATTAGAACATTCTAGAAGCAAGTCCCTGGAACCTTCTAGAAGTTTCTATTAGCAATTAGTAGAAGTTTCTTGAGAAGCTTCCTAGTTAGTAGAAGTTGCTTGAGAAGCTTCCTAGTTAGTGGAAGTTGCTTGAGAAGCTTCCTAATTCATGGAAGCTGCTTGAAAAGCTTCCTAAGTTGTTGGAAGTCGCTCAAGAAGTTTCTTATTTAGAAGTATATATAGGAGTCGAGGCTGAAGAGTTCTTCAGTCTCGACAACACATCTCTTAAAGCTCTAGCTCACCTCTTTCGTCTTGCTCTTGTACTCATCTGATCAATCTAGTTCTTGCTAGTTCTCTTTGAAATTCTTGTTTAGATTTCCTCTTCGTATTCTGTGTCCGTAACAATATCTTAAAAATCCTAGAAGATGCTTTAAATCCTAGTTTAGAGAGACTCAAGTACTATTTTCTTCATATATCATAATTTCCAAATCTTAATTCTGCATAATTTTTGTACATAATTTTTGCACATAAATATATACACTTTTAAAAATTTTGAGCCAAGAATTTATCAAATTGTGTAAGATATAGCTCAAAATATAACTTCTAATTAAGTTGGGTCACTTATTATATTTGGCTTATAAGCATTGACTTCAACTCCCAATATCTCTTTCATGCCAGCTTAGATTTTATCAAGCCATATATAAAAAGTGTAGTTTAAAAAGTATTCTTTTTAACCCCAGTTGCTGATTGTCTATTATTTTTTGTATATATGACTTATGTTAAAAATAGTAGCAATAGGTACAATTTTGACACTTTAATTTTAAGCATTCATACCTCCTTCATAAAATCATACAAAATTTACACCAAAACCATATTCAAAAATCCAAGCTTTTTAACCCTAGCCTCTGATGTTCAAATCCTCTCAAAAAACAAATCCTAATCCCTAATAAGTCCTCAGGCAACCTCCTTGAAGTCCATTGGACATGATTTTTGGCCAATAGGAATAGAGACTTCTATCATCCATCTTCATTCATCCACATGGATGACATAACTACTTCTTTTCATATTAAAATCTCTTTCCATTTTTTTTTTTAAAATTAAGATCTATATAATATATGTTCTAAATATCAAATAAAAAAAGTAAATAAGATCTTAAGGATCACCAATGTCTAACAAAGGTGACTTAAGATATATAAATATTATTATCAATATAAAATCAACCTCAAAATTACTATAAATATATATATATATATATATAAATTTCAATAATAATCTTTTTAAACAAATTCTTTTGAAACTAATCTAACCATATTTTGTAATCTATAAAAAAATCCATTGATATGGCTTTCATTTAGCTATACAATAAATTATATATTAAATTTAAATATATAATATTTTCACATGGTAGCTAAACAACAACACGACAACAGAAGGTGAAGAATACTCTTTCATTTTTTATATGATTCACATACATCCTAACAAAATCATTTATATCCATTACTTTTAGATAGATATTAGCTAACGATAGTTAATGCAAAAATTAATTAAAAAAGTAAGAAGCCCCATATCATTTATAGGCCACCAAAAAACTTGACTAAAATCTTTATTCAATTTCAAGAATTATTTTCAGCCAAAATCTCATATTATTATTCAAAAGATGAGATTTTGAGTCCACAACTACAAAAGAAGTTCAAAAAGAAGGTTAGGTTTGTTGATTTGGTAGCAAGAGAGGAAGTTCATTCAAATATAGTCCAATCAATTCCAATAGGATGTATAGGCTCTAAACTATATAATTGAGAAGATGATAGATAATTCACTTAATGGTTGAAAAATCATCATACTTTAAGTAGTGATGAGATTATAAGTGTTGACTTTATAGATGGTTTTACTACTTAGCAAAACCATAGAGTAGAAATAGATTTAACAACCTTGATAGATGACTTTTAGAGTGAATTTTGATGGCACTCAAGTTCATGAATTAGACAACTTAATAGAAGAAGGCAACCTTATTCCACCTTTATAATTTAAACAGACTTCTAATGGTCTTATGACTGAAAATAATATGGAAAATTATCTATAAATATCAAATGATTGGTATAGAAGACCTACAAAGCAATGTCATCTATATGACCTTGATTACAAATTGATGGATATATCTTTGAAGAATAAAGATTCAATACTAATCAAAGTCAAAGTTTAATTGACAGAAGATAAATTATTAAATTTCAATTCATTAATTATAAAATATAGGAATATATTTGCTTAATCTTAAAAGAATCTCAAGAACATATCTTCTAAAGTAGGCCAACATTATATTCCACTTTTTCTTAATTCAATTTCTATGAGACAAAAAGAAAGAAGAACAAATTCCAATTTACAACTAATTATCAAAGCTGAACTAAAAAAACTCCTCTAAGTCAGATTTATTCAATCCGTAGAGATTATAGATTAGATCTTACCAATGATGTTAGTTAAGAAGAAGAATAGAAAACTTCAAGTGTACATAGATTATAGAAAGTTTAATAAGTACATTCAAAAGGATCACTTCTCCCTCCTAATTATAAATAATATTTTAAAAGAGGCAGTTGGACACAAATTGTATATATTTATGAATAAGTATTTAGGTTACAATCAAATTTCCATAGCCCTAGAGGATCACCACAAAACAACCTTATAAACTTGTTGATGATATTATATTTAATTGAGATATACAATTTATTTCTAACTTATAGAGGAACTTATTTCAAATCTTGAATATTAAGATTGATCTTTCTTCAACGTATCATCCACAAATTGTTGAATAGATGGAAAGAGTATCTCAAATGTTAGAGCAATACCTTTATTGCAACATAATCTATCAACAAGACAATTGGGAGTTATCACCTTCACAAAGATTGATCCCGCATGATGAACGGGGCTCTAGTTCCCCACTCCAAGTCTTTGAAACACAGACTTGCTGCCCAACATCCTCTCATTCAATCTGGACCGGCCATAACTAAAGTATTCTCGGGCTGCCTCCTTGTCAGCCATTATCCACACTGGCTGGCTCCTATGCTGCGCCATCGCAGATCTTTCTCAACCTTCACGTTGCACAAGTTCATTATTCTGCAATCTCATCAACCAATTCTAGATTTTCTACCACAGCTACTTTCTACTCCTGCTTTCCTGTCAAAGCCAGTAATTTCAAGTTCTCTGGACCAGGGGCTAAATGTCTCAATTCGACCCTTTTGAGAATTTGTGCAGAAGTCTTGGTGCAAACTCGGATTGGTATGTGTAGGCAGAACTTTCGAATTTGATCGCTGAGATGCATTGTTGAGTTTGATTGATATCATTATTGGAACAGAAAAAGATTCGCGTGTTGAAATTTAGATCACTTACACAAACTTTATCATCATTATGATATAACTTCACGACACACTATCAGATTGTTATTTTAACTTGGAGTCCAAATAACTCATCAGTATTAAATATTTGAACGATAAATTAGAAAGCAATCAAAGCAGTTGACATATGGATATTGTTTCATTCCAAGTCTCGAATTCAGTGAGTTACACAGCAAAATCATATTTCTATATGTAAATACATGAAAAAATTATGTAACAAATTTAAAATTTACCCATGATCTTCAATTTATTGTTACTTATTTTGTCTTATTTCTTATGCAGGATCGATTCATATGCAAGAAAAAATGAAAACTCGTGTGGAGACTTTTACACAAATGAATGTCACACAGGCATTCTTGGCGAGAGTACTGATTCTACGTCACGCACTCACATCTATTCATAAAATTTGTTAGGATGTGCTTGCACTTCAATGTAATCCGACATTCACGTTGTCAACGAAGATTAATTACTTGTAGCTGAACCCCATGATAGTTGAAACATCAGGTTCAGATAGTCGGCGTTCTGAATTATATCTTTCCATTTTCATCGAGTAAGTTTAGTTTGAATTTCAGAAATTACGAACTAGAATCCTAGACCAGATGTATAAAATACGAAGTCAGCAGAGGTAATGAGGAAGACCCATTCTGCAACAACGGTAAAAGTTAGTGACCCAGAAATGGATGTGAGATATGATATTGCTCAAGTTGTCTTACTTGCAACCAATTACACAGAAGGCTACCAATGTTCAAATTCTTGTTTTTATGTTTGTGCGTGTTTGTATAGAAAGAAAGAAAGAAAGAATCATTCCAGCGAAAGCAATTTCTGAGGATGTGTATTTTCCCTGTAATACAAATACTGCAAGGAATCTGATCTTAACATTACATCTGAAGTTCATATATCTAATTTTGAGACATGAGATGTTTTCTGTCCGAGTAAGCTACATGTGCAGAAAGCTATATCTCCATATCCGTACAAGCTGTTCATTCCGGAGAAATTCAACAAGAAACACGGTAGCAAAATCTGTCTCAAAATTGGGCCAGATCATGTTCGTTTTATACTCCAGGTTGAAAGAGATGATGTAACTCCAATGTGACGAAGTAGTGCGCAGTAATGTGGAGAATGACAAGGAGCACAATCAGTAGTCTACTAATCCACACTGTCAAGATCAGTCAGGGCATATTAATTTTACTAAACTTTTACCTGAAGTGTTTTTGAGTTGCAAATACCATAGCTGAAATACGGTTAATCCAACTGGGTCGTGTCGTGACGCTTCAGTGGATCAGAGATGCCACTCAGCAGCTGATTGCTCCTCTCCCACAGAGGCTTCTAACAGACCTGAACTGGAACTAGCCTCAACAGACAATATTTGAGACACTAATACTAGCTCATGCTGTTGGAAGCCTTTGAGGGAGAGGATCAAGCACCTGCCTCCCAAGTTCCAACACATATCTCTCCTTCTGTGCTGTAGCAGGATTGAACTATTCTGCTACTAAACTGCTCAGACTAAGAAGAATGTGCAATCCGGGTGGTCTTAAAGCAACAGTAGCTGCCTGATATTCTGTAACTCTAGCGAGAACCACAAGCCGTCTGAAGTTTGATTGGTTTTGTACTGTACATTGCCCTTTGAGAATAGTAGGAAGACGGGCACGTACACTAGCACATCAATGCTTACCTCCTGGGGCCACATGCAAGGCAGCAGAATCGCAGATTTTGAGGTGTCCTCAAGCTTGTTACGAATAAGAACAGCCAGTGTACGATGACATAACTTGGCTACGTACTTGACAGACTAGTACTGACCAACCACTCAATCCAAACAATTAAGTCACATGACACAAAAACCATAGTTGATAAGAGATACCGCTTCAACGTACCCGAGCGCCTTATCAATCACGTTCGTGAAATAGATTGAAGCTGCTGTAGGCCGTATCCTCAATTGAAATTCCGTAGAACATGAGGCTCTGGCCAGTTGGCCAACTTCGGCTGAACATTTAATTGCAGCACGAATGAAAAGATGAACAATTCTACCAGGTCTCTAGAACATTTACTGAGTGTTTTAGTACATGTTAAGACTGCAGTGGATGTAGCGGTGTCAAAGCTCGCCATCATCAGGATTATTTCATAGTCATAAACCTTATAACTAAAAAATCATCCACGACGAAGACTTTAATTGTGGAGTCTAACATGAATGAAGAGCCCTACTAGACTTAATCTGGACCTTGATATAATGGTACTAAACAGGGTAACCATCTGCACTAGCTGCTGACAATTTACTGCAACGACGGCATCATGACGATAACGATTTCTTAGTAAAGATCACCATCTCATTAGACTAGCAAGTGGAGAAGGATTCCGTGTCTCGTGACGTGTACACGAATGCATGATATATTGGACTTCACATACTGACGAAAATTATTTCTTCCTGCGCCAAGGGAGATGTAAATTGATCCTTGTTCACAAAATCATGCGCACTCTAATTAAAGATACAACCTGACTACGCGCTGACTGGTAACAAACTATCAAAACCAACCCCGAATTGGCTAGTATTCACTGTTACAAGCTAGATCCTGAAGATCGGACTAACAATAATGTAATGTATGAATTGCAATTGGCGCAAGCAGTGGTCGATCAATCTTCACTTGCTTAGCACTCTGACCTGCTGGCCGTGAAAAGCAAGCGGATCACTATTACAGTGCATACCAAAGATGAAAGAGGATGTATGTGCACGACAGATGATATGGTCAATACGAAACTCTAAGAATGCTGCGGAAGGTGTTGCAAAGTGATGCAAAGCTGAATAGACACGAAATAACTGATTGATCCAATGTGACAATGGTGAGCGTATTTTATACTGATCTCACAGGAGACACGCTGACCCACATCCGTCCAAAGATTTGTTCCTGGATAGATGTCTTAATTTAGTGTTGCATGAAACTGTGCAAATATCTCCATAATGCGTGAGTAAAGTCATCCCCATCCAAATAAAAGTAGGTAATAAGGTTTGGCCATTAGGGTCTGCAGAGTCTTCGTAGTTCTCCACAAAACACTAAACTGGCAAGTGGTGGATCTTAACGATGTGAGGACAACACACAAGGTATGGAATGCTGTGGAAATACTACGAGTTTTGGGTCCAGCTGCCAGTCGCCCTGGCATTCTGACTGTGCAGGTCCCAAAATGCTTCATCCTTGTTCCTTGCGAATGGTAACAAGACTTTGTCAGCAACTAGGAATGGTAGTGTAGAGTGACAACTTTCGTGGTGTACAGGACCAGGAGCCGGGAGTTCAAATTGTGCACTGCAAAGGTGTGGACACCAATTCATCTTGCAAGACGGAACAGACGAGGAGTGCAGGAGGAGGACAGTGATGAATCTTGGCGCAGCTCCCAAGGACTGCAGCTTTGTGGACTACGTCTATGCATACCTTCCAATGGGCGGAGCCATGGCCGACATTCTTGCCACGTCAGTCAAGCACCTGCGCACGGAGAATGATAACGTTGGTACCAGGTAGGATCCCACAGTGAGACGACCGAGGTCATTGATAATGCAATTCAACGCATCGCAACCCATCCCATCCCCAACCCATCCCCAACTGGGCTTGCGACCCCCTCCCTTCGTCGTCCTCGGAAATGGCCTGTCACATCTCGCGTGCCTCACACGGCACGCTTGTATATTCGCAGTAAGTTCCGATCCCTGCCCTGTCCAACAGACGAGCGGCATCTTCCCTCCCCCCCCACCCCCCACGAACGAACAGACGGACTGCTGCGACGAATGACAATTCATATATACTGTGATAAATGAGTTAATAAGACATAATTTATTTGCTTCAAAATTGATGTTTCTAGATCCAGGCTTCAATCAAATTTGTGTAAACAAGTTAAGTACCAAGTAATATAGAAATTTTCAAATATTCTAGAATGAAATTTCAATATGAAATGAATCGAATATCAAATGTTAGATGAGTTTGAAACTCTATGATAAAGAAACTGTATTAAAAAAATTTAAAAATTGTTTCAATTAATTTTTAAAAAATAAGATTTCCAGAATGATCATTTATATTAAATATGCGTTTGATGTAACTTGGATAAACAGCTTTTGCATCTTGAATATCTTGCAAAAAACAATAAAATATGTAATTAATCCTGTACTATGAAATATTATTTTACCCTGTCTGAATGTAATATGAGAAATATGTAGAAACTAAGTTTTTGGGACATTGTATAAATGCAATTCTTTGTGTACATAGGATTATATAGCATTTTGAACGCTTGGAGATGTTTGGGACGTTTTCATGAGACTGTCACAGGGAACAATGGAAACGATGGGCACCTCATGAGAGGACGTTGGAGGGAGGTAGAAGTTGGATAGATGTAAGGCGAATCATAGACGAATGAGCCCACATTAAATTCATCCCCGGAATCCGGGGAGGCGGCAGAGCTACTACATCTCAGACTCAGGTCAGGTGGTTCTTCCCAACCTAAAGAGCCACCACCACCACCACTACCTAGGTGGCGGTGGCACTAGTGGGCAGTGGTAGAGATGCTGCTGCTGCATGGGAACATTGAGCTTCAGTTGCATGCAGTAAGGGCCACAAGTCAACGAGCACCAGCAATGAGCTTTGGAGTTGGAGGAGGGGTAGGAGCTGGAGCAGGAACAGGAGCAGGAACAGGAGCAGGAATCGGAAAGGCCATTTGTCACGCAGATTCCCCCCTGCCCAGCAGCCAGTTCTCTGGGAACGAAGATCCAGTGAAGCCTCTTTCCCTTGGCCTTCTCAATGCAGCTGAATCCTCTCTCCCCGTTCTCTCTCCTAGTGTGCATACTTGTTGAGGAAGAAGTAGAAGCAGAAGCAGCCACAAGCTCTGTGGATTGACTCTCTCCGCTGCTGTTGTTCTGCTGTGCAGTGGAGGTTCCTCAGATGGTTACAACTCTGAGCATCCAAGCAGACCCCCCCCCCTCTCCCCAATACCCACTCTGCTCCATTTGCATTGTTCAAGGTTATATATTGTGGACATTGATAGTACTTAAGTATTACAAAAGAAAATTTGAATGGTTTTGGAAGCTCCATAATGCCTTAAGTGTGTTCTTAAAAGATTATATATATATATATATATATATGGTACTTTGAACATGTTTTTTAAACTTGATCCACAAAATAAATGTCAAGATAATATAACAACGATAAAATAAATATGAAAATAATATAAATGCTTAATTAGAGCTTAATAAAAGCACTAAAAAGTGATAAAAGTCTCTCACTAGACCATGATAAATTATTACATAGTAAGTACAATAAAATAAAATAAAATAAAATCGTATAATTAATAATATTATCAATGGGAAATCCTAATTGCTCTATTTATTTTACATGTAAAATATGCCATGCTAATAGAAAAAATTCTTACAAATTAGATTTTATTTTTTATTATTCAGTAAAGAGTAAAGGAATATTCTCAATTTTTTCATCAATTTTATGAAAAAAGATATGATAATATCTATATGAAAAGAGCCATAATTGTCTCTTAATTCATATCCTCCCTAAAATCTCAACCATTCTGAATTAAAATATCATAAAGATAAAGTGAGTAACTTGCAAATATCATGTCCTTTGCTTGCAGCTACAATACAATAATTATATAGTATTTGTAACTACAATAAAACTAGAATAGTCTAGATAGAAAACACTTTACATGCCATTCATTATAAGAGAAAGCAATGTGGAATTTTGCAAACATTGAGAACAGAATACCACAAACTCCTTCAGTCTCTTCGTTGAATCCAACAAAATCTTGGTATGAATCAAGAAGCTCTTTGGTTGGCAACACATTTTACATGCCAATTGGAACTTACATGCCACATCTAGAATAAGTTTGATATGAAGCTCCAAAAGATACATAAGAAAAACCAATGATTGTTCAAAAATTGTTGCCTTGAGTTAATTTTCCTTCTCTCTAGATCAGCATAACCTGGTTTTTTAAAAACCATCTGGTCTTGCAAGTGTGAAAAGAGTGAAGGTCTTGCATCCTTACCAATTATTTGTAGAAATAAGCTGACATGGTCTCTTGATTTTAGCCAGGCCATTGTATGCTTATCTCTCCAGTTTGTTGCCTCTCCATCCTTAATGTACTTACAGTCCAACAAAATAATAATAATTATAATAATAAATAAAAATATATTTTATGGTTTTGGCTGGGTATATTGTCTATGATTGACAAACATATTCTTCATAATTTTGTGAAAGCAATGGGATACCCAACAAAGAGAGAGTGGGTACAATGTGGAAGAGGTAGAGCTTTGTTTCTTTTCCCTGACAAACTGGACCCATTAAAAGACCCATTGAGGTGCAACAGCTGTACCACTGATACTCACAGGCCTTTCACACCCATGAAAGCCATTCCATATATCTTACATCATCAATGCTCTTCAATCTCTCCTTTCTTTAACCTATGTGTTATTTGTTTAGGATAATTTTACAGGCATGCATTAGGTGACACAAGTAATGTCTAAATCAGACAATGTTTAGAAGTTTGTTAGATTTACAGGTGGAGCTTCCCAAAAAATGTTACAGGAAACCATTCTAGAAGTGACTCCCACACAATGTAAAGTGAGTTGCATACACAGGCCAGCCAGCCGGCTAACTATCCATCTGTCTATCTATTGATAGATGATTAACTTGTCAACACCTGAAAATAAATAAGAAACCCAGTACAAGAAGAAAAATAAAGAAAGAGTGGGTGGATGAATGAAGCGAATGTGGAATTGAAGTTGGGCCAGATATGCATGAGGAAAGTGGGGTAAGGTGGTGGTAGATGGGTGCATGAGATTCATTTGTTCATTCATTTATTTTCAGGCAAAGAGACTCTGAACAAGATTCCAAGATGTTGCTGCTTCACTGGAACAGGGGAGTGCATCCAGTGAAGGTCTCCCTGGTTCTGTGCAATAGCAAAAGAAAAAGTAAAAACTTAAAAACTTAAAAATTAAAAAGATGACAGAATAAGAAAAGAAAAGAAAGATGATACCAAAGAACAACAAAGTAGAAGTAGAAGATTGTAGTCTTACTCCTCCTGTTCTCTTCCTTCCTTGCATCTTCTTCTCTTTATTTGTTTCATGGATTTTATTTTATTTTATTTTTTTCCCCCATAGTTATAATTAAAAACACACTTTCCTTTTCTTCTCCTTGATTCTCATGTCATGCATTTCTCTTCCTCTTTATTGTTTTTCATTTATGCAGGTGTATGTATCCCTCTTTAGCTGGTGGCACCAAGGTGTACAACTGATGCCAGCTGCAATGACAAATATCCATGGAGAAGCTCCAAATGTGGTGCTTCCTCCACTTTATGTTGCATACATGTCGGACAAAACAAATTGGACAGTGATGCCCCATCATCACCACCACCACCACCTCTATCTTCCTCTCCTTAACCCCCTCTGATGAAGTCCATGAAGAAGTGGCATTGGAAACACTCTCCCCCATCTCCCCTCTCTGTTAAAAAAAACCAAAAAAATCACCTCCTTCCTTCCATACCCTAGTTCAACTCTCTTGTCAATTTCAATAATAAGTAGATGATGATGTTACTTTAAAATTGATATTATGACTACTCCAAAATACATGATTCACAAGATGGTCATTACAATTGAGACATTGTCTAACTTAAAATCATTCAAGCTATGAAATAACAAACAGTCACTTCATTATTTTGAAGCACATGTGCAGATAAAACCATGCTTTTATATAAATAATTATTTTTAAATATTAATAAGTATATCAATTTGTGCTACCAAATACTTTGAACAGATTGGTATAGCATCTGTTGCAAATTTTACACATCCATGTTTTTATAAAGTGATTCTTATACCAATAATCTATATTACAGATCCTAAAAAATTAAATGATGATATTTCAAACACTATCATAATATAATGTGATTTTTAGAAAAATAATATTCTAATTAAATACTTGGAAATCAGCCTACTTATGAAATAATTCAATATGAACCCAGTGAGTTTACTCTACTCTGTACCATTTTAGCCTAAAGTTTATATAAAAAAAGTCATGTACTTCGCAAACAAGGTGAACAGTGGGATATAAAGGTGCTTGAATTGGTTTACAATTTTCTCTGTTTATATGAGTACCATGTACATAAAATTAGTTGTACCAGAACTTGATACTTTAGTCAAAGCTCAATCAAACTTTAAAACAAAATATAACTTCAAAGTGGAGAAAGAAAATAAAAGAAAAAGAAAAAGAAGATATTTAAATTGCATAACAAATTAAATAAAATACTATAGATATTTCAATGCAGCAAAGTCTATGTAGCACAAATAAATTAATAGATACCTAAACAAAAAAACAAAATAAAGACTTATTTTTTTAAATTAGACAAAATATTTCTTTGTTCTACATTTATTAAGTTTGTAAGCCTGTTATAAATATATTATATCATATTTATTTTTCATGAATTATCAATAATTATACTTTTGAGAAAAGAAATTAAGTTTTTTGAGTTGGCATAGTCAAAAATAGGAAAATCTCAATAAAAATAAGATTCAATGATGACATCATTTTTATTGAGATTTTCCTATTTAAGAGTCAATTTAAACAGTTATCAGTTATAAATCCTTAAAGATGAGAAGATTTTTTTTATATAAATAGAACAATGCACAATGTACTAAATAAAATAAAAAAATAAATAAAAGGTTTAACTTTTTAATTAATTTTTCTGAAACCTTTTAGCTTTATATATATATATATATAAATATACACACATGCATCAAAAATATATGATGTTAGAGGGATTCTGTTTCTAAATTTCAATATATATATATATATATATATATATATATGAATCAGATTTGTAAATGGTAAGAAATAATATTTTTGTACTTGAACAATATTTTTGCAGAGTAAAATATATTTTTAAAAATAAAACTTTACAAAACTAATTGTTATATCATCAAAAAGTTGAAGTTTAAAGTTAAAAATTGGATATAAGTTTCCAAATTAAAGAGCATCAAAGGCAATGCTTGTAGCATGTTCAGTTTTGATAACTACAAGTTCAGGTAGATTGTATTATATTATTGCAATCAAAATCAATCCACTTGTATATAGTTTGTGGAGTATATCAATGATATAAATATTAATATCAAGCAATATCCACTGTGAAGGTTAGAACATTTTATAAGGTTAGAACATTTTATTTAAAACTAATGAATAGTAAAATTGTGAATTTGGAGTCTAACAAAATTCTGTGTGCTATCTATCTATCTATCGACAGATACATACCTACATATGATTTTGTTGTACATATTTTTTGATAGTTTGATACTGCTCTTTGTGGTACAAACGCTTAAAATCTAAGCATCTTAACATTATCATCAATATTATGAAAATAACTAAAATCTAACCATAGAGGTATGTAATATTAGGAACATTGATTTTGAGTAGGGCTGGCTCAGGGCCCAGCCAGCCAGCCAGCCACTCACCCATCAGAGAAGACCAGACAGGACAAGAGATATGCGCCACCACATAAACCTTGCGGGATATTCCGCGGCCCTCCAAGGACGGACGGACGGACCAACGGACGGCAGTGGAAGGGAAATGGAAGGAGAGGGGAAGTTTGCAAATGACGGACGGAGCTGCCCGCCTCCCCCTCCTCATCTCTCCTGCCATCATCACCATCCATCCATCCATCTATCCATCTCTGCTCCTTCCTTCCGCCAATGCCTTGGGATCCCCTCTCCCACAGTAATGCTATGGTTGACTCTACCACAGGATTGGTTCTAACGCTCCATGTCCGAACCAAACCAACTGCCTCAGGCACGGAGGAAGAGGTTTGGTTGGCTGGCTCGGAAGTTTCGCTGGTTGTGGGATCTCAATGAACGAAGGATGAATAATGATCTCCACTCTCTCTCCTCCCCTCTTGGACGTGCTCAACTTTGAGGGCCCCCGCTCCCAGCCATAGACACACACATCGCACTGGAATGGATCATTTCATCTCTTGTGCCAGATTTCTTTATCCACTGTGCACGTGTGCACTTCCATTGTTTCCTTTCATCAGTCATTCCTTCCATATTCTCCACATCTACAAAAGCTTGGATTTCTCACTGCATTGCTTCTTAGAGTTTGCACTTTGCAGCACCATCCTCCAACTTCATTTTTACAACTAGTTCTTTTCAACATAAAAAGCTAAAGTTTTAAATCCAAAGAAAATAATGCCAAACACAATGATCTCAAAATTCTGTAACACTTTTATAACATTAATTTTTTTTAAAAAATAAAATAAAAAATCAGAACAAAACACTACTTAAGAATAAAGAACTTCAATATTTCAAATGTAAGTTTATATTAGGAATCTCAACTTTATATGTATTTACATACTTGCACACACATAAGCATCACTTTTTTCTGAATTTTGCCAAGTGGAATGCTAATTTTATTAGTATTATTATTATTATTATTTTCCTTGAACAAAACTAATTCATGAATGAACATTAAAACTATAATTTTGACAAGAATATTCTTTTTAGTATCATAAATCAATAATGAATAATTGAAAATTTCAGATTTCAAAGCTATTTGAGAATTCAAATTTTTGTGAAAATAATAATATCATACAGGAACTTCTAAGATAATGGATTCAAAAATATACTTTATTATTTCATAAAAAAACTATACCATTCAAAATACTAGTAAATAATATTTTCTATCTGAATTTCATTCTCAAAAAATATATTATAAATTTTTGCAATGAAAGAAATAAAAAAATCATATCAATTTAATTTAATTTAATTTTAAATCTAATTCATAATAACCATAATAGTTTTTTTTTTCTATAAAAATATTTTTATAAATAAATAAATATATATATATATATATTTATATATAATTTGATTTATTATTATTATTATAAAATAGAAAAATCCTTAAATAATATTTATTTTTAATTTTTTTATACTTATAAATTTATATATATATATATGTATATATATATCTTAAATTAAAATATAATATCTATCATAAAATCACTTTTGATAATTTTATTATATATATATATATATATATATATATATATATTGAATTATTCTATAATAGATGCCTATATTATTTAGATAAATGGAAGTAAGTAGAAGTAAATAAAAACATACTAGATAGATTTTATAAGAAGCTTCAATGGAGTTTCTTAGATGTAGATTTGATATTTAGACTTTTATAGATATGCCATGTGGCTATTGAAACCTATCCTATACGTTTTTTACTTTAGAAAGTTGTATTGGAAGCAACCTACAACTAGATGCTTAGACCACAAGTCTCTTGGTTCCTAGGAAACTCCTACAAGATCTTTTTAATAGCTAGTATATATGGATGCAAGACTAAGGCCATCTTTAATCTTTTTAATTCTTTTTATATATTCCAATCTTAGTTTAAGACTCTCTAGATTCTTTGTAATTGGCAATAGCTATTTTAATTTTTTTTTAATTCTACATCTATCTATGATTTTTTTTTTTTTTTTTTTTTTTTTTTAAATTTTTATATATTTTTTTAAAGTAATATAAGAATATATTGACATATTAGAGTTCTTTTTTAATTCATATCCTTAACAGTTTGACAAGTCTAGTAACTTTTTGTAGTTATTTTATTCAAGAAGTAATTAGATTATTCTACTTTTTAAGAAATATTATTGTGCTTTAAAGATTGCATTACCTACTTTTGAACTAATATTTTTATTATCTAATATTTATTTTTTTTCCAAAAAAATTAGACTATCCTTATTTTTAGAAATTTTTATTTGATATTAGAAATTGTAGATTACCCTCTTCTAATCCAACTTGTATGCTTATTAGTGTTGTCTATTCTAAATCCACATCAATTTAGATAGAAGAAAAAACTTGTAGATGCTATACTTGAAAAAAATTGAGAATAGATTTAAAACTATTTTGAATTTTTACATGCTTTTTAATACTCTTTGAAAAAAAATCTCACATTTTAGCAATCTCGATTATGAAAGTATTATTGCTATGCATGTAGAAGAAGTCAATAATGGAATTCAATGTTAGCATGAAGAAGTTATAGAATTGAGAGAAGCAAGTAAAAGTAGATCAACTTCACAAGTGAATTCTAAAGGTATTACCACCATAAATAAGAAAGAGCAAAATATTAGTATACTAAAGAAATTTAATGGAATAAGATTAAAATTTTGAATAAAATATCAATTTCTTCTTAAAATTATATTTTTCTTGATATCTTAATGGTATTGCTTAAGTAAGATTTTTAAACACACTTCTATGTAAAAGTATTTTTTTTTAGTTTGTACCTTTGATGGTTAAAGATTTATAATTTTTATATGAACTAAACTTATTTTTAGATATGTTTATGGCTATATTTAAAAAATTAAAAAAATAGCACAAAAAAAGCTTTAGTCTAATTAGGATCATATTTATTTGCTATCTATATTATAAAATTCCAATAACTTGCTTGTGATATAGATTGGAATAATAAAAATCTTATTAATCAGTTTAAATATGATTTAAAAGATAATATCAAAGATTTATTTTTGAAAATAGCAAAAGAATATTTATTAAAATAACTTATCACTTAAATAATTACATGCATCAATTAATTTTTTGGAAGGTACTAAGAACAAAGATTTTTATAAAAAAGACAAATCAAATAATAGCAATAATTTCTAGGTGTTTAGAAACCTATGAAAATTAATATAATTCAATTAAAATAATTAATACTTCAAAAAAAAAGACAAATGTCATTATAAAAATTTATTATAAAAATTAATTTTTATTGCAGTGCAAAGTTTTTATGCAAAAAAAATTCTAAGGTTTCAACGTCTAAAAGCACTTTAGCTAAAAATTCACAACTTGGACTTTTAAGAATTATAAAAAGTTTAAAATAAGGCATAGGATTTAATAGTAGTATGAAACTTGTATTTAGTGAAGGTTATTGATGGATAATCACTTATATCTAAAGATATTATAGATAAGACCAAGCCATTGAAAGTAAAATTAGGAGATAAAATATTTAACATTGTCTTTAATATAATTCAATGTCTTTTAAATCCAATAGTACTTAATCTTTGTTGATTTGAATTACATAATTTTGATATCTTTTAGAAAATAATAAAAGCCACTTCAATATTTAATCTAAAAACAATCAAATATCAAGGATATAAATTTAAATAAAATTTAAAAGATAATTTATTTGTATATCATTAAAAAATAGAAAAAATAAAGAAAAATGAGATAATTCTAAGATAGAAAAGAACTAAAATAACTAATGCTAAATATAAAGAAACTAAAGAGTCTTAAATTAAAACTAGAATAGAAAAAAAGATGTTGATAAGATTTAAGATGGCTTTAAACTTGTCTCTAAATATAGTAGCTATTAAGAATATCTTATGGAAGTATCTTAGGAACCACAAGACTTCTAGAATATCTTGTAGAAGTATCCAAGTACTAAATTATAGATTGATTTTAATACAAATTCATAAAATTAAGAGGCTTATAGAATAAGTTTTAATATCCATGTGGTATATCTATAAAAATCTAAATATCTAATTTGCATCTAAAAAAACTTTTTAAAACTTTTTTAAAAAAGATATTATCTTTACAACGTATTTCAATCTATTTCTATTTATTTCTATTTATTTAAATAATATATGCATCCATTTTATTATTCCTTCTTATAAGCAACAAATTTTACAAGAAGTAGTTAAATTGCTTCGTAAGTTGATGACATCCAAGATCCATCAAATAGTGTTGGCAACAAACTTTGATCTATGTTCCATATGAAGGTAGTTGATAGGTCCCTTTAAACATCAATAATATCCTATACCAAGGTAAAAAGACCATTTTATTATTTGAATATTGTTGAAGCTTTTATAATTGCGTTCATATAATATATTATATATGCCATGAGATGTAGTACTATCACGGACATAAGATTTACTTCAATAATTATTTAATTAATATAGATTGATAGGAATAGGTAAAAATAAGTTAACTTGATAACATCTTATAGATAAGCTTTCTAGAAGCTTCATAGACATGGAATCACCTTTAGATGATTGATAGGTTAGAAACTTGGCCAACAAGCTAGCCATGTATTACACATGTTGGTAGCTTGTAGAACAAGCTAAGTATGTGGCGCACATATAAGTTTGACATGTATCTTACAAATTAGACACATGTTGGAAGTCTTATAGAATGCCACCACATAGTTCTTAGATAGATAGTATATGTAGAGATAAGAGTGAAGTTTTCTTCACTCTTGTCAACTCCTTTCTTGCTTCTAGTCTAGTTCAAGAGTCTCTTATATTTTCTAGTCTTTGGCAATAGCCATTCCAGTTTCTTCTTGAATATACATATTTTCTTGTTTGTATTTTATCATTTTCTTTGGACATAGTTTTCACTAACTTATACATCTATTTCAGTTCATGGCCTTGACAAGTACCTACATCCAATAGTATCACTAAGTATCAAATTGTTATATCTTGCCATCTATTCAAAGAAAGACATGTCTTTCTTAACGATCTTTATCAAAAACTTATTGTTGTTTAGATTGAGACAAACTAAGTGCTTTATCTAATAATTTTGCAAATGACAATTCTTGAGATGAATTTATTGGCTACTTGTTCTTTATGTATGCAAAGAAATTCTATGAGTTGATCTTTGAACTTATTTCTCTTTGATTTGTGCCATTATATTGTTCATAGTTGATTCTTTTTTTTAATAGATGTTGTCAATAAAAAATAATAATAAATTTTGATACATTTGCAAGATTCTTAGATGACTTCTATATACACTCATTAATATCATATTTATACCAATGTATAATATTTTTTAAATTATTTTAATACAACCTTAAATCCAAGATTTATTTTGTTTTAAAATCTTGGTTGGTATCTATTTTAACAAGAGATGGTGATAATTGCTATCTTCTTGCTATGTCAATTGTAATTTAAAATCCAATAAGAGATACATAAAATACATGATGTATCTTTATTAACTCTAGTAATTACAATCAATACGCAAATGAGTTAATCTATTTTTTAATAATAAATAGATTTAACATTTAATCATCTATTTTTTCACAATATCAATTGGTCTTGATATCACGACAAAATAATTATATTTTATTACCAATTTAAAATAAAAATTATTCTTTCTTATATACATTAATATTTATTTATTTTTTATTCTTAAGCTTCTTTTAGCTATATCTTTAATTTTACATAAAGTTCTACTATTTTATGTACCAAATCCTTTGTTGATAAATTTTTAACTTTTAAAAAGTCAAAAGTATTAAATTTTAGATGATAGCCATAATTGGCAAGAAAAAAAAAAAAAAAAATTTGAATAGAAGAATATATTATATTATTATATGAAATTTTTTATTAATGGCAAGAAAGTTATCTAATTTTCTTAATGATAGTTGATGGTACACCACAAATATTGCTCAAATACTTAATTCACATGTTCCATTTATCTTTCAATTTAGAAATGAAAAGCTAAAACTAATTTTATATCAATCTTCAATATATTAAAGAATATCCTTTAAAACCTTAATACAAATTTAGATCTTTGATTAAATATAATATCACTTAGAAGTTTATAATATCAATAAATATTATTAAAGAAAAATTTAGTTATTTCTTTATTTATAATAATTTTTATATAAGATAAAAAATATGTCATTTTGATTAGACAATCCACCATTACAAAATTGAATTATAAGAATTTTAGATTAAAATTAAAATTATATTAATTATAATTTATATTTTTTTCTTTTGGTACAAGATGAAAATATTTAGATAAGATATTTGATAAGTTTTGTTATTTTTTAGGATAATATATAATATTAAATATAAATTATGATAAAAACATGCTCCAATGGACTTGGTGACAATTTAAGTTATATATTGAAATGAAATATTCAAGATTCTTATGATTGATTTAAACTATGATTAGATGAAAAGTACCTTTTAGATAGTGATGCCATTATTGAAATGAATCTACAATAGCAAGAATTTTTTTTTTGTGAATCTTATAATTAATTTTAATTCCTAAGAATTATCTTAAATAAAAGATAATAGGATGAAATCTATTATTTGAATCCATTTGTTATAAAACTATACCTAATATAAAGTATGATGCATTTATTTCTATAATAAATGACATAATAAATTTGAAACTACATAAAATAAGAATTGAAACAAAAAATATTTTTAAACCTTCAAATATTGATTTTGTATCATGACTCTATTCTAATTTATCTTTGTAAATTAATTATATAAATAAAGTAATAAATTGAAAGAAATTTTTAATAAGTATTTGATAATAGTTACAAATTTTAATAAGCATTGGACATCACACATAATTCTTGGGATTGTCCAATCTATAATAGTTTGTATCTTTTTAGAATCCATTTGTAAATTGTGATTTGAAATAATAGATCCTATAAATTCTACTTGAATTGTATGAAGTACACATTTTTCTATCTCAATATATAATCTTGCATTTTTAAGTTTTTGTAATACAAGATAAACATATTATTCATATTTATTTATATTTTTAAAATAAATAAGAATTTTATTTAAATAAAATATAATAAAATTATCTATAAATTCAAAAAATATATCATTTATCAAATGTTGGAATACAACTAAAGCATTTATAAGTCCAAAAGATATGATGTTATGTTTAAAATGGCCATATCTAATTTAGAATGTAGTCTTCTATTCATTTTTTTCTTTAATATATATTAAATTATAGGCTCCTTATAGATCTATTTTAGTGCAAATTTTATCTTCATTCAATTGATCAAAGAAATCTAATATCAAAGGCAAAAGATAACAATTTTTGATAGTCAATTTATTGAGTCTACAATAATCTACACACATTTGTAAGGGTCCATCTTTTTTTTCACAAAGAAGATTGGCGTACTTGTAGGAGATTTTAAATGTCAAATAAAATTATTTGTAAGAATTTTATCAATATATTTTTTTGAAGTAGCAAGTTAATTTTGTGACAAGTTGTAAATTGGTTCAAATGGTGGTTAAGTTCATTCTTGCAAATTGATTATACAATCATAAGATTGGTCTTTTAGCAATATATCAATATTTTTTTTTTTAAATACATCTTGATATCTTATATATTACTTTGAAACTCTATTGCAACCTTTATTTGAATATAATCTTAATTTTATATAAAAAAAAAATATGATTTTTTTTTTTTACAACTTGTATAAATATCTTAGCTCCAAAAAATAAAATTTAAGATGGTTTATTGGTATTTGGATTAAATATTAAAATGACCTTTTGTATCTTCTAATCAATATAAAGATTATGTAATTTAAACTAAAAAAGATCAAGATTTAAAAGATATTGGAAAATGCTGATACATTTAAAAATTTGATCTCTTAACGCCACTCTCAATACTTTGGTTATTTCTATAATATCTCTACATATATATCTATTAATAACTTCTATTAAAACTTATTGGAACTTCTTTAGAAGTATTAATTTTTGTTGCAATACAAAGTCTTTATTCATAAAATATATTGAGAACCAATATCTAAAAGTATTTGAATTAAAAATTTCCAACTTAAAATTTTAATAAATATAAAAAATTTAAAACTAGGTGTAAGATCTGGTGGTAGTATAAAACTTGTATTTGATGGTTGTAGTCTAAAGTTGTCTATTTACATAGTCACTACTACAAATCAACATTTTTGTTTTTTTGACTTTTTTATATTTGAATTTATGCCCCTTGTCTTGAACCTAGTTGATTTGATGTAACAATCATATATTTGATGAAGTTTTTTTTTTATAATATAAATATGAATCCCATAAATACATTTTAAATGGTAGATTTATTAAAAATAAAGTTTTTAAATTGTTTAGCTATAAAAATATTAAGATTAAAATATATATTTGATTATTTAAGTATTTATTAGGATTTAGATCTTATAAGTTATAAGAGTCTTGTTAAAAAAAATGTCATAAAAATAGAGTCTTAATAAGTTTTTGAAACAATTATCTTAGTTGGTTTAGTATATATTTTTTTAATTATGATGATTAATATTTAATTATTGAGATTAATATCTAAATTGGTCTTTTATTTACATATATTATTTTTTAGAAATTTATAAATGTTGATAAGTAGATAAAAGAAGCATGAAAAAGAAGCATGAAAAAAGAACATCATGATTTTTTAGATATTTTTATAGAAAAAAGGATTTTAATTGATTTAAATTGATTTTATTTCTATAAAAAATCACCAAGATAGGATAAAGTAGTCTTAATTTGATATTATTATTTTAAAATATTAAAAAAAAATTAAAATTGATTTGAATTTTTAAAGAATTTTTGGAACGTATTTTTAAGACTTTGATAAAAATAATTTTACTACCTTAGAAGGCCATTATGAAGAATTGGAATAAGATTTGAAGGCCCCGTAAGGTCCTTAGGCTAATTGGGTATTTTTAAAGACCATGGTGAAGTCAAAATTACAAAAAAAATATATTTTATTAGTAGAAAATAGAGTGACCAACAACTAGAATAGTAGTAGTAATAGTAATAGTGAGAAGGAAGATGTATATGTTCTATATGGGTTGTAGCACCTTGGATGTAGGTAGGAGGATAATTCTAAGACCTTGTGACCCCTTTAAGACAACCTATACATCACTTATGAGCCTTGGTAAGGCTCAAATCTTTGACTACTTAATCAAATTATTTTTGAGGTAAAATCTTTTTTTTTTTTTTTTTTTAAATTTTTTACTTTTTATCTTTAAATTATTATAATTTATTCATAATAATTTGATTTTTAATTTTTTTTATGCCATTAGAAAGGTAAATAATTACTTACATAAAAACCTATTTTTTACTTATATCTTATATTTTTTATCAAATAAAAATCTAGTGCACTTATTATGATTAGTTTTTTATTGTGTAATTATTTGATTGACTTCCTTTCACTTATTTTTTCCTACTTCCTTCTTTCTTTTTTGTTCATTCTACTTTTCATTTTATACCATCAATTATAAGCAACTCTTAATTGAAGCCATCTTATAATTTGGATTAAAGGGTGAATTTTATTCTTACAATAAACACAAGTTTTCACAATAGTATTTATCTTTTTTCTTTAGTGTTAATCAATTGAATTGAATTGTATCAATTTTCAAAGGTTTTGGCCTTAATAAACAGATTTCTAAGAATTTAGAAGTTGTTGTCATTACTTGATTTGTTTTTTACAAACCAAAATTTTATTTTTGGCACCTTTTAAAAAGTCAATTATTGTATGCAACTACTTAAGTAATAAATTATTCTAATGAATCTGCTTTTGGCATCATCAACAATAGATCTTTGATATTATCTTTAAGCCATATCAAAAGTAATTGGTAAGAGCTTTATTATTCCAATCCTTGTTGCAAGTAAGGTATTAGAATTTAACAACATAGATAACAGCTAAATGTGGTAATTATTGCACAAATTGAAATTTTATTTTTATTATCTTTTTTTAATTGCTCTTTTCAAATATAAGAATAAATACTTCCAAAAATAAATTTCAATCATATAAAAGTTGTGAATCCTTATCTAATAAAGGTATAAACTGAAAAAAAGTTCTTTTAAATAGAAATATGTTGATAAATCCTACTTGAATGATTTTTTTTTAAATATTGAGAAGGATATAATTTTAAAAAATGCTTGATTTATTGTAAAAATCTTTAAGATTTTAATCTTATTTGATCAAACTTTTCTAATATATTAATCTTTGGCTATTGTATATTTATAGTAGTAAATTTTTAAATTTTTTTTTACAAAGTTGATCTACTTGCACTTTCTTCTTTCAATTGCATAACTTCTTAGTGTAAATATTAAATCTTATTATTGACTTCTTCCATAGACATAACAATAGTATTTTTATGATTGAAATTGCTAATATTTCAGATTTACATTGAATGAATATTAAATTTTTTATAAAAATCTATAATAGTTATAAATCTATTTTTAATTTCACCAAGAATAGTATCTATAGTTTGTTTTTTTATCTTAATAATAGATAATATTAAAAAATTTACAAATTAAATTAGAAGAAGATAATTTATAACTTCTAATATAAAATTAAAATTTCTATAAAAATAATAATCTATTTTTTTAAAAAAATCAATGTTAAAAAAATCAAAAATATTAATTTAAAAATAGATAATTTGCAATCTTTAAAAATAAAACAATTTTTTAAAGAAGTGAGATAATTTACTTATTTAAACAAAAATAATTATAAAAAGATAGTAGACTTATTAAACTATCAAGGATATAAATTTGAAAAAAATCCAGAAGATAATATATACATGTGTTATTGAAGAAGAGAGAAAATAAGGATAGAAGAGATAGTTATAAGATTAAAAAAAATTAAAATAGCTATTGCCAAATATAAAGAGACTAAAGAATCTTGAATTAAGATTAAAACATAAAAAAGATGTTGATAAGATTTAGAATAGTCTCAATTTTATTTTTATATATACTAATTACTAAAAAAGTTTTATACCATTGTCATGTTGTAATATGGCTATAGGATGAAAGAGCAAAACAATATGTATATTATAGAGAAGCTTAATTGAAAATTAAATTATAAAATTATTTTAAAAATATAAATATAAATAAAAAAATAAAAAAATAAAAAAATAAAGAGGTAATAAAAATATTTAATATTAATATTATCTTTTTTTTATAAAAAGAGCTTCTATTTACTTTGTAGGACCATAAGCAAAATAAAACAAGATAGATTTGCATAAATACTACTACAAACATCTTAAGATCAAAGTAAAGGATAGTTTTTAATAAAAATTATCTTAAAAAATCTTGGATTGATACTCAAGGAGGACTGGTTATGAATTAGATTCAAAACTAGACTCCAAGGTACAAAATCATGCACCTACGTTAGATAGGATCTTCTTTTGTTGATCAAAAAGTGGAATTTGAGAGTAGACTCAATAGGGCTTTTTTAAGCATTGGTTTCAAAATGACTTTGTGAAAGCTATGCAAATTCAAGGTTTTATTTGAATGACTTTGGATATTTAGAAATAAAGTGGATTTTTATTATTGAGCATATTGAAAACTTTGTAGCTGATCTACAAGTGAAAATTTGTGAATTTGTGCATATAGTTGTATTGAATGTATATTGTAAATTTGAGCTTAATCCAATGGTTAGATCAAAGATTATTAGAGTTTAAGTTAGCTAGGATCTTAAAAATTGGATTATTAGGATTAAAAAGGATTTTTGTGATTTTGAGCAATATGTCAATTAGATTGGAATGATTCTTTTTTAAGCTGATATTTAATTTAGTTTTTTATATTTTTATAAAATTTTAAAATATATGAATGGTACAAAAAGGAAATATTGATACTAGAAGATTAACATTAAGGTTAGAAAAAGAAAGTAATCAACACTTGAGAGAATTAGGAGCTTTTTCTTCTAATTGATAAGTTTGATTTTTTTCAAATTTTATATGCTTATTTTTAATTAGAAGGTTAAGAAGTGTGCAAATTTTGAATGAAGATCAATAGTTAATTTGATAATTATTGAGGTTTTAAATTTGCTATTGAATTTGATTAGGACTTCATTAGGATTTTATTAGGGTCTCATTAGGATATTAGGATTTTATTAGGATTTATTAAGGTATTAGGATTTTATTAGGATTTCATTAGAATTTGACAAGGATTTGACTTAGAATTTGAGGTAGGATTTGATTAAGGTTTGACTTAGAATTTGATTTAAGGTTTGACTTAGATTTGATTTAGGATTTAATTTAGGATTAGGATTTAGGATTTGATTTAGGATTTGACTTACAATTATATTAGAATTTTATTAGGATTCAATTAAAATTTTATTAGAATTTGATTAAGATTTTGTTAGAATTTATTTAAAATTTGATTAAAATTCAATTGAAATTTATTTAAGATTATATTAGGGTTGTTAGATTTTTGATTAGTTACAATATATAAGTATATATTTTATAACTAAGTGCTTGGTGCATTTTCAAACAAGATGACATGTAATATAATATTGTAAGGCTTGTGATACAAGGCCAAGTTATAGATTTTTTTCAACATAATTTTATAAAAATAGGAAATATATAGAATAAATTTCAATAGTCACATAGCATATTTATGAAAGTCTAAAAATCTAATGTGCATCTAAGAAACTTCTTTAAAGCTTCTCAAAGAAGATAATATCTTTCCAATATATTTCTACTTATTTCTATTAATTTATATTAATTTATATTTATTTAAATAATATGGATATTTATTATAATAAACCATCTTGATTGTTATTTATTAGAGTTAAGATATTTATACAAATTATAAAAGAAGAAGAATATATTTTTTTATTTATGCAATACTAAGTTTTCATTCAAATATAGGTTGTAGTAGAATTTGATTGTAATAAAAAGAATATCAAGATTTTTTTTAAAAAAAATAATAAAATATTACTAAAACTTAAACCTTAAGATTATATAATTAATCTTCAAGAATGAATTCAACCACTATTTGGATAAGTTTACAACTTATTACAAAATATATTTATTGCTTTGAAAGAATATATTGATAAAAATATTATATAGAATTTTTTTTAATATTCAAAATCTCTCACAATTGCAGTAATTCTTCTTATAAAGATATAAGATAGATATTTGAATATGTATGTGGATTATTAAAAATTCAACAAATTGGCCATTAAGGATTTTTATCCTTTGCTTATAATATTGTCTAGACATTCTTATCTTACATCCAAAGAAATAGATATTGCATATGATTAAGAATGGATATTTTTTAAAAAAACCAAAGCAACTTCATTTTTGAGCCACTAAGTCAACAGTTATAATTGGCATTATTTTTTTAATAAAATTTGTTCAAGTATATTAATAAATCTTTTTATTTATGATATTCAAAATAATCTTTATGATATAAATTACCATTAGATTTTTATCCTTATATTGATGGATAAACAAAATAAATAAATTATATATTTAAGTAATATTTGAGATATACCATCAATTATTACTAAAGCAATTGGATAACTTTTTTTCCATTAATTAAAATTTTTATATAATAATATAATATACTTTTATAATTAATAAATTCTATTCTTTTAATCAATTATGGTTATTACCTACAAGTTGATACTTTTAACTTTTCAAAAGTTGAAAATCGAATAACAAAGGATTTGACACAAAAAATAGAGTTATTTCATATAACATTAAAGATAGAACTAAAGGAGATTCAAGAATAATAAAAAGCTAATGCAAATATTCTTAAGAAAGAAAAATCTCTATTCAAAGTTGATATTATAATATGGTTATTTTATTGTAATCAATTGATCTTGTAATCAATTAATCTTGTAATCAATTAATCTTGTAATAAATTGAATTATCAAAGACTAACTTGTTTATTATTTAAAAATAGATTATTTTAATTGTATATTGATTGCAACTACCATAATTAATGATGATTCATCTTGTATTCCATCTATCTTTTATCAATCATTATACTATAATTAATATATTAGGAAGAAAGTAGTTACCACCACTTCTTATTAAAATAGATAATAATTAAAAATCTGAAGTAGAAGAAGTCTTGGATTTAAGGTTGTGCCAAAATAAATTAGAATTTCTTGTATATTTATGTAATATTGATATTTGTGAGTGTTTATAAGAGTCATCCAAGAATTTTACAAATACATCTAAATTTTTTGTTACTTTTTATTGACAACATCTATTAAAATCAAGAATCAATTATTATAAAAATATATTAAAAAAAAAAAAATGATATTAATCAAGGAGAAATAAGTTCAAGAATCAACTTATATATCTTCTTTGCAATATGGAGAACCAACAATCAATAGAATTATTTCAAGAAATGTCATTTATAAAATTATCAAATGAAGCACTTAAACTATTTCAACCTTTATAATATCAAAATCATGATGAAGATCTACAAGAAAGACATGTCTTTTCTTAAATAAATAGTAAGACACAACATGTATGTGTCAAGGACATGAACTAGAAAAAGATGCATAATAAAATGGAAACTGTATCAAAGAAAAATCACAAAATGGGAATAAGAAAGTATGTATATTCAAAGAAAATTGGAATGGCTATAGCCAAAGACTAGAAACATGAAGACTCTTGAAACTAGACTAGAACCAAGAAAGGAGTTGACAAGAGTGAAGAGGGCTTCACTCTTGCCTCCATAAATATTATCTAACTAAGAGCTACATGGTGGTATTCTAAAGGACCTCATACACATGTCTAATTTGCAAGACATGTATCAAACTTGCATGACAAGTTTCTCACATGTGCGCCACATACTTGGCTTGTTCCGCAAGCTATCAAAATGTGTCACACATGGCTAGCTTGTTCCACAAGCTACCAACATGTGCGCCATGTGGCTAGCTTGTTGACCAAGTTTTTAACCTACCAATCACCTATAGACATGTATAAAGGTGATTCCGCATCTATGAAGCTTCTAGAAAGCTATTCTATCAGATATTATCAAACTAACTTATTTTACATACTTCTATTGGTCTATATTATTTAGATAATTTATTGGAATAAATCTTATGTCTATGTGTCACGGACATATACATAGTTACCTATATGATCAGATAGAACTAGATAAAAGAAGGTAAAAGCAGGTTAATTCCATAATATCTTTAGAGAAACTTCCTAGAAACTTCATAGACGCTGCTTTGACTTTATAAGTATCCATAGTAGACTTTTGGATTAGAAACTTGGTCAATAAGTTAGCCACATGTCGCACATGTTGGTAGCTTGAAGACCAAGCTAAATACGTGGCGAACATATAGGAAACTTGCCCTGCAAGTTCGACACGTGTCTTGCAACTTGGACACGTGTCTTGTAAATTGGATACGTGTTGGAGGTCCTATAGAACGTCGCCACTTAGCTCTTAGGTAGATAGTATAAATAGAGACAAGAGTGAAGCCTTCTTCACTCTTGTCAACTCCTTTCTTGTTTCCAGTCTAGTTCAAGAGTCTCTAGTTTTCTTGTCTTTTGGCATTAGCCATTCCAGTTTCTTTTAATATATATACTTCTTTATATTTATTTCTTTGAGAGAGGTCTCACTTGTTTATTTGACTTCATCCAGTTATTGTCCTTGACAGATTGACAAGAGTACACATACAGTATCAGAGCTTTGTCTTTTCTTGATTAAGAGTGGATTATCCCTTTCTCTTGATAAGACATAAGCATATTAGAAGTTGTGGAGTACCCACTTCTAAACTGATATTGTTTCTAGAATTTTTTCTTTTGAGTGTGTGTTCCGTATTTCTTGAAGTAAGAGTAGACATCTTCCTTTCTATTATATTACTATGGCAGAGCTTGCGGAAATGAAGAGTGCAATGGCACAAATGCAAGAGCAAATGAGAGAACTAATGCTTGCAATGCATCAACTCAGTTTACCACCACAAGGAGTATCAAGATTAATAGGAAGTGAAGATGTAAAGATGGTTGGAGCTACGTCAATATGTACACCAAACCATGCTACCTCACCGATGATGGAGCATCGTTTAAACGTTAGAGAACCAAAAATCAGTTTGCTTGAGAAGTTTGATGGCACAAGATCTAAGTTTCAAGGATTCATCAATCAGGTACAACTGGTGATCGAACTTCAACCTCAGAGTTATCCTACGCAAGGATCTCAAGTTAGGTTTATTGGAACGTTACTTTCGGGTCCTGCCTTATCGTGGTTTTCATCTTTTCTTGAACGACGTGATCCAATATTGGATAATTTGGAGGCATTTTTTGCGGAATTTTGATCGATGTATGAAGAACATGATGCAATTCGTGTTGCAACCAACAAGATTCGCATCCTACGACAAGGCAATCGATCAGTGTCATTATACGCTTCACAATTTCGACAACTAGCGACCGACATCAAGTGGGATGATATTGCACTAATCAGTCAATTTCTCTACAGATTACAATATGAGGTAAAAAAGTTAATATTCAATTTACCCGATCCTCAGACATTGAGTCAAGCAATTGATTTTGCTGTGAAATGTGACAATCGACTTTTTGAGTTTCAATCCGAGAGTCGTACAAGGGAGCCTCAACATTATTATTCAATGGCAACATCAACATTTTCACAAAACGTACATTTGGAAGTAGAAGACATGCAAATTGATGCGGTACGTTTTAAACCTCTTACTAAACAAGAAAAGATTCGTCGTCATCAAGAAGGATTATGTTTATATTGTAGAGAACCTAAGCACACTACTCAACATTATCCAAAGAAACGTCACAACTAAAAAATGAGGAGTACGGCTGTCAAAGAAGACAACATGTCGGAAAACGAATTTGTCCAGCTATAATAGGGACCGTGCAACTGGAACCCTGTACAATTCCCAGTAAAGGTCCTATTCTCTCCTCAGAACCTTCTCCTTGTTTTATGATAGATGTATATTTAGGACCAAAAAATTACAGAGCCTCTGTCTTATTAGATTCAGAAGCCTCAGCATGTTTTCTAGATGAACAATTTGTTAAGAATCGTAAAATACCTTTAGTACAGAAACTTAATCCCGTACATGTAGAAGTCATAGATGGTCGCCCATTGTCCTCAGGAGATGTCACTCATGAAACCCATCCTATAAAAATAACAATAGATGGTCATAATAGCTATGTAACCTTTAACATAATTAAATCTCCATCTAATCCAATTATTCTAGATTTGTCATGGCTAGAAAAATATAACCCTCAAATAGATTGGAATTCTCGTAGACTTGACTTTTCCCAGGATATTATTAAACATCCTACCAATCCAGTAAAAAGCTACAAGTCTGGTACAGTAAAATTTGTACTAATAGGTGCAAAAGC
>JAWRVF010001903.1:0-34473 GCA_036785485.1 Physcomitrellopsis africana | reverse complement strand
TCGTATACGCCAATATTCTATAGTCAATTATCTCTTTTACTAATGCCAATATTTCCATTTACTCCACATGTGTAAGTAGGTTGGAAATATCTTCTTTTGCACATGACCAAACCATTGGCAAGGTACAAATTTTGAAATAAGAAGACTTAAGTGAAATCTCATCCACATAGCCACATATATCTTGCTTGCATCTATTATCTTCTTCTTTTGATTCCAACCTCTATTTAAGATGTCTATATAATCTTTAAATCCATTTCCAATGTCTTTATATTTGAAGATTTTTAGATTTTCAACCTTTGAATTTCACACTGCATGATGAATCTTTTTCTTATCAAAATCCAATTGTGCCTCCAATACATTTGCATTATCCATATAACCTTGATCTTGGTCCAAAAGATTAGTACTCACAGTTGACTTGATTAAAGCCATTGACTTAGTACCCTTACTTTTGATTCCATAATCTTCTTTTGCCACATAATTTTGTGAAATATCTATCATTTCTTCTTGAATGTATCCTTGTAAAACATCCTTCATTTCTTCTTGAATACATCCTTATAAAACATCATAACCTTGTGTTATCTCAAAGCGTTGTATTATTTCATAACATTGAGAAATTTCATGGCCTTGTGAAACCTCATTCTCTTGAAAAATCTCAGAACTTCTGCCATAATCCTTTGTGGTTTCACCACCACATTTAGTATCATAACCTTGTGTAATTTCATAACCCCCTCCATAATGTTCGTGTAAAATTTCAAAACTTCTTTCATCCAATCCATATGTGGTCTCATAGCCATATGCAATTTGACTTTCATCATCATATTCATCTATAATCCCACCACTTTCCACATCATAATGATATGAATTCATACAACCTTCATGATTAGAACCTTGAATAGATCCATAATCCATCTCTTTTGAAGGCTCAACCTTAAATTCTTCAACATAATCCAAAGTATTAGGTAAAGCATCCTCATCTCCTTCAAATATAAAAAATCTTTTTTTATCATTAAAAAATATTCTATCCAAATTGCCATCACCAACTTGCACAAATTTATTCAATGTAGAATAGCCATAGCTTTCATCCACATTGTTGTTAATTTTTAAATCCTTGAGCTCCATATTGCCTTCAAATTTTTAGATATCTTGGCCTCCCATACTATTAGTTTGAATAGAGTCTTTGTTCTCTCTTTTACCACTCTCAATATAAGATCCAATTTCTTTCATTTGCAAAGAATTGGCTCCTCTTTTGAAGTCCTCCAGTTGCTCTTCTTTTTTTTCTATTTTCAAGATTAATCCCTTGTATTGATAAAGATGATATAGAAGCTAAAGTAGAAGATTTCTTAAGCCATATTGCAACTTCTTTAACTTGTGTCCTTTGTTGCTTTACTAAAATAATCACTGCTTCTTTCAACTCCTCCCAATTATTGATACAACCACTCTCCGTAGACTCATCTGTAAGAAGTATAAAAAGCTTGTCTCCCAAGGCATCATCAAGACTATTTAAAAATAAGTCTATCTTTAGAACATCCAATGATTGTCTCTTTGAGGATGAGAGTTGATAAAACCTCTTTTCAAATTCTTTCAAAAATTCATAAAGATCCATATGCATGCCTGGTTGTAAATTTATCCAATCCAAAAACTTTTGCTTGGTAATCCTATCCTCATTTGTATCAATAAATTCATCTTTCAAAAGTTCTTGAAATTTTGACCATGTCTCTACACCCCCTTCAAGTAATCTTTTCACTTTGTTATGAATCCTAGGTTCAATAGCCAAATAGAAGCTTGAAATCATCTTTGCCTCAGAATTTGGCATGCCTCCATCTCACATGTATAAACTTGTAAAAACTTAGTGATGTTGCATCCTTCAAACCTTCCAAATTTGTTGATGATTTCTTGCAATGCCTTTGTGATATCCCTTTCAATTGCTTGCATCTTTTGTTGCTCTTCCATGAAAATACAAAAAGCCTTAAAATACTCATTAACATTTGGTCCATCCAAAATATTCAACCTATCCAAAACATCTTCCATTTTATTCTATAATATTCAAAAATGTCCCTTGAAATGCCCCAATAAATAACTTATAATACTTCAAAATGCTCCAAGATGTCTATGAAGCCATATAATGCTCCATAATAATTCAAATGCCATTTTTGTTTTCTAAGATATTTTCCAAAGCTCAAAGCTTCAAAAAGCTTCAAAATCAATCATCTTGCCATTTTGTCCTCCTTTGCTACCTCCACTTGTTGCTCCACTTGCAATTCCACTAGAAGCTCCATCTATAGCTCCATCAAAAATATATAACTCATCCAAAGATCTTGATGACACATCCTCCATTTTAATTCACAATGTTCAAAAATATCTTTTAAAGCATTCTAATAAATACCTTATGATACTTCAAAATCCTCCAAGATGTCTATAAAGTCCTATGATATTCTATGATAATCCAAATGCCATTTTTATTTTTTAAGATATTTTTTAAAGTTAAAAGCTTTTAAAAAGCTTCAAAATCAACCCTCTTGCCATCTTGTCTTCTTTTGCTACCTCCCCTTGTTGCTCCTTTTGTAACTTCACTAGAAACTCCGATTGATGCACCATCCATAATTCCTTCTTCAATTCTCTTGTCTTTCTTCTTCATAAGTCAAATAAATCCAACAAAATCCCAATAATCTTCTACCTCAAGCTTTTACTCCAATTGAAGTACCATCCATAATTCTTCCTTCAACCCTCTTACCTTCCTTCTCCATAAGTCAAATAAATCCAGAAAAAATTCCAATAATCTTCCACTTCAAGCTTTTCACCCAATTGAAGCACCATCCATAATTCTTCCTTCAACTCTCTTGCCTTTCTTCTTCATAAGTCAAATAAATCCAAAAAAATTTCCAATAATCTTCTACCTCAAGTTTTTCATGTTGGATTCACCAAATTATGTTGTAATACATGCAATTTTGCTCGAGAATACTCCTGGCACCTGGCTGTGGAAGACAAAAAGGAAATACACAACAACAAGATCCTAACAACTCTAATAGAATCCTAAACAACTTCTATTAAATCTTAACAATACTAATCAAACTTTGATCCAATCTTTAAGCAATTACAAAAGAAGAATAAATGAATCATACATTAATCATAATAAAAAATAATATATAAAATACTAAATTTAGAAAATACTAAAAATAGAATCTTAAAATCCTAAGTCATATCTTATTCAAATCCTAGGTCAAATCCTAGTCAAAACCTAAATCAAACCCTAAGTCAAACCTTGGTAAAAATCTAAGTCAAACTTTTAGTCAAACCCTGGCCAAATCCTAGTCAAACCCTAATCAAAACCTAAGTCAAATTCTAAGTCAAATCCTGTTCAAACCTTGAGTCAAACCCTAGTCAAACCCTAGTCCAACCCTAAGTCAAATCCTAAGTCAATCCTTGGTCAAAACCTAAATCAAACCCTAAGTCAAACCCTAAGTCAAACCTTGGTCAAACCTTGATCAAACCCTAGTCAAATCCTAAATCAAACCCTAAGTCAAAACCAAGTCAAAATCCTAAGTCAAACCCTAAGTCAAAACCAAGTCAAAATCCTAAATCAAACCCTAGTCAAACCCTAAGTCAAATCCTAAATCCTAAACTCTAAATCAAATCCTAAATCCTAAATCAAATCCTAAACAAATCCTAAATCCTAAAGCAAACCCTAAACCAAATCCTAATCAAATCTTAAACCAAATTCTAACCAATTCAAATCAATCCTAGGAAAAATTAGAACCTCAATATCTGCTGATTAGACCATTGATCTTACTTAAAACTTTGTATACCTTTCAATCTCTTAGTCAACAACAAGCACAACAAATTTGAAGGAAATCGAACTTACCAAATGGAAGAAAAATCCCAAAAACTTCTCGGGTGTTGGTCGGCCTCTTTCTTCAACCTTGATGCTGATCTTCTAGTGCTAATTTCTCCCTTATTCACTATTCAATCAGTCTCAAATCACTCATGTGTATAGGAAAACAAGTCTTTTATCTACATAAATAAAACTTATTCCAATCCAACTTTTAGATTGCTCAAGATCTCAAAATCCCTAGCTGACTCTCAAAACTTAATTTCCAAGACCTTGACCCACTTAAACCTCAATTACGTACAACTAAACTGTTAGATTTAGCTCAAATTTGTAGCACACATTAAAAACAATAATACCCAAAAATCCACAAATTTCTAATTGTAGATCTGCTACAAAACTTCTAAAATTGCCTAAAACATCAACCCTATTTTATTTCATAAAATCCCAAGTTGCCAAAAACAACCCTAACTTTGCAAAGCTATTACAAAGTCATTTTTTCTCCAAATCACTCAAAATTATCTTCTATACAAAATCCTTTAAGTCCACTCTCTAATTCCAATCTTTGATCTGCAAAAGCCTCTTGGATCCGCCAAAGGCACATGGTTTTGTGCCTCGGGGTCTGATTTTGACCCCAGCTCATAACCAGTCCTTTCCGGGTATCTATTTCAAGATTTGTATGGTAAGTTTTTCTGAAACCTCTTCTTAACTCTTTCCTATATATGCCTTTATCATTTTATTTTCCAATCTACTTTGTTTTGCCTTACTTATGGCCCTACAAAATAAATAGAAGCTCATTTGTAAAAAGGGCAATATTAAAACCCATTAGTTTTACTCCTTTTTTACTATTATCTATTTTTTCTAAGATAATTTGCTACAATATTTTGAACTAAGATCTTCTATAATATACTATTTCCACACTCTTTTACCTAATAGTCGTGTTACATCATAACACCGTAATGAAAATCAAATCTTTAGGTGGGATGTTTCAATAACGGAGGTATTAATTCAAGGCCATAGGCAATTTCTTCAAGGACTAGTAGAACTTATTGCTCAAGAACGGAGAATAAAATACATAGCTTTACTAATGCAGCGTATTCTTGATTTCTTAAGTATGTAATAAGTTCGAGCTCTTTTTAGGACTCGTCACTAGAAAAAAGGATAATGTTAGGAGCATACACTCTGGAGGTTCACAAAATCTTCTAGAATATTTTAGAAGCTTCATAATTTGGTGAAAGTCAGTTGAAAAGTTTTTTAATTAGTGGAAGGCGCTCAAGAAGCTTCTTAGTTAGTGGAAAGAGCTTAAGTAGCTTCCTAGTTAGTAGAAGGAGCTTAAGAAGCTTCTTAATTGATAGAAGCTGCTCGAGAAGTTTTTTAGTTTAATAGAAGCCACTCACGAAGCGTCTTAGACAGAAGTATATATAGGAGTTGAGGCTGAAGAATTCTTCAGTCTCGATAACGCATCTCTTAGAGTTCTAACTCACTTACTTAATGTTCTTCATATATTCATCTGCTTAATCCAAGTTCTTGTTGGTTTCTTTAAGAAACCTTGTCCTAATTTCAAGTCTCTTATTCTATATTCTTGTGTCCTTGACACTTGAATTTAAGGTGTACAAATCATACCTATTGTCATTCTTTTGAAAATACAAGGAATTGTATGAAAGCTTTTGGAGATTAGAAGGTATAATTGAAGAGGTGATTTTAAGATCTACATCTTATATAGAAGAATTATTTTATTTAGAATTTGGATAAAAGAAATGTTGGAAGTTAAAGACAGTAGATTGAATTCTAAGATAGTAAATAGACCATTTTATTGATATTGATGATTTATACCATATCTTGAGCTTCCAAATAAAATATTGTCTAAAATTTTTTTAAAAAATAAATTAATATATTAAGTAATTATATATCAAATTTTTATAATATTTGAATATTTAATTTGTGAGATATAAAGAAATTAGCATACAAATATTTGTAAACAAGGGATTAAAGCCATTGTTAGGATTTTGGCAATATTTAAAAATTGGCAATGAATCAATGGTTGAAATTTGTTATAGCAATTATTAAGAATACATCAATACTTTATATGAAATTTGAGTACTTATAGGTGGTCCAATTTGGAGATATGTATTGTTGATATTTAAAAAAAATCCCCCTTAAGATTAATGAAGGATTTAGTGTATTTTATTATATTTTAGAGATTCTAAAATATTTGAGGCTTATATATTTGAAGCAATTGTTCTTTTTAGGCATAATTTTATATAAATTTGGAATTTTTTTTATCTATTTTGATACTTAATTAAGAAATTAGTGATAGCCAAAAATCTAGTGCTTTCTAGAGGCAAATTCTTTCTACCTCAACAACAAATCTATGACCACCCGATTCAGTAGACAACATCCTTGTGGTAATTGATTGACTCACTAAGATGGCTCATTATATCCTTTATAAAAAGATTGCTTCTAATGAAGAAGTGGTAAGGCTTTTTCTTGACAATATATCCATATCATGGCATATAGGATGATATTGTATCTGATCGAGGATCCTTGTTTGTATCTAAGTTTTTAAAATATCTTTTTGAAATATTAAAGATAGACATTAAAGTTTCTTTGGCTTTCCATTTTCAAATTGATAGCCAAACAAAATGATTTAACTAAGTTTAGAATAATATTTATGATGTAATATCAATTATCAAGAAGACGATTATGTCTCATATATATTCTTAAGAAAGTTTACATATAATAATATTATTCATGCATCAACTCAGCAAATATTATTTTATTTTAAATACGAATATCATCCAAAACTTAATCTATAGAATACAATAAGATTTAGGATTTGCAAAGTATTTATCACAATACTAAACAACCTTGAAGCTTGAATTGCAAGGAGCTAAAGATACTTATAAAGCATCTGCAAATAAATTCAAAATCAACCACTTGCTTTTTATATTAGTAATAAAATATGATTTTTTTGATGGAATATTAAAATCAAGAAATTATATAATAAGTTGAACTATCAAAGATTAAAACCATTTTTCATTCAGAAGCAAATTAATCTAGCAGCATATCATTTAGAACTACCATCTTCTATGAAAGTACATCTAATTTTCCATGTCTCTCTTTTAAGGCCTTATAGAAAGTCGTATTTTTTGAAAAGAGTACAATAATTGCTAAAATTATGAAGAATATACGATTGAAAAATCAAAGATCAAAATCAAAAATTATGAAGAATATAAGGTTGAAATAGTGTTTGATTCACAGTGAAGGTGGAGCAAATTGGAATATCTTGTTCATTGGCGTGGCTATGATATCAATGAGCCTGTATAGAAATTGGCCAAAAGTCTTGTCAATGTCTTGCAAAAGGTATAAAAATTTTATCAACTCTACCTCCACAAATCCAAATATATTTGGTGATAACTTCTTCATAAAGATTAGATTTGAAGAATATTTATAAGAGGGAGAGAGTCAAACCAAAGCCTTCATCAATATACAATCATCTGTTCTAAGATATAATAGAGTTGTAGAAGCAAGCCAATCACCATGTTAAACCTTCAAATGTTGAAAGATTTAGCAAAATAAGATTCAAAAGATTCACTTGCTATGCAAGCTTCAAGCAAACTAGTGTAGTTTTCATAGCCTTCAATTAAAGAAAGTGAAGACGATATATTTCAATACTAAATACAATCAAATTGGAGCTATTAGGAGCAATACCCAACCATGTAAGTCTTGATTCCAATGCTCGAATTTTAGTAATATTACTTCAATTTAGAAAGGTGAATCCTCTTAAGTTTGAGATCTTATTTGGAAGATGTTTTCAAGGCTGCAGTTAAGATCAAATCTTTGGATGGGATGTTTCAATAATGGAGGTACTAGTTCAAGGCCATAGGCAATTTCTTTGAAGACCACTAGAAATTATTGCCTAAGAATGGAGAATAGAATATAAAGCTTCATTAATACAACATATTTTTGATTTTCTACATATGTAGGAAGATGTTCAAAGGTATGAGCTTCTTTTGGAACTTGTTTCTAGAAAAAGGGGTGATGTTAAGAATATACACTTTGAAAGTTCACAAAACCTTCTAAAATATTTTAGAGGTTTTTTAGTTAGTAGAATTCTCTTGAAAAGCTTCCTAGTTGGTGGAAGTAACTTGAAAAGCTTTGTAATTAGTGGAAGGAGCTCAAGAAGCTTTTAAATTGGTAGAAAGAAATTAAGAAGCTTCCAAGTTGGTAGGAGCCGCTCAAGAAGCTTTTTAGACAAGGATATATATTAGAATTGAGGCTGAAGAGTTCTTCAATCTCGACAATGCATCTCTTGAAATTTTAGCTGACCATTCTTGGTATTGTTCATGTACTCATCTAGATAATTCAAGTCCTTATTAGTTTCTTCTTAAAACCTCTTTCTAGTTCAAGTCTCTTATTTTGTATTCTCGTATTTTTGTCAATTGGTGAGATAAATATAAGGTTGATGTCATATATATTAGCTACTTGCTTTACATCCATTATAGTAATAGCTTTTATAAAATATAATGATTTTTTTTATTTTAGATAGAAAATTTAATATTATAAAAATAAAAAATTAATATATTTATATTAAAAAATATAAAAATTAATATTTCTATTATTTGAAAATAAATAATAGTTAAAAAATTTAGATGGTTGATGATATAAATTCTTTGTTTGAGAGTAAATATTAAAAAAATAATATGACTTTTTAAATAGATTTTTATATTTAATGCAATTAAATATCTTTAAAATAAGCTACAAAGATATATAATTGCGTTAAATATAAAATTATTTTAAAGATAAAATCTTTTCTTGAATACTGGTACAAAATAGAAGCATTTAGATTCAATATATAAAAAATCCTATTATTTTTTAAAATGATATATAATATTGAATATAAATTATAAAAAATACAATTCCAATAACCTTATGAATTATTTTAAATATAAATATTCAACAATAATTAACATACCTCAAGAAGAAATAAATATTTTAAATATTTATAATAGTTTTTTAACCAATGATAATTTATATTTTCTTTGTATCTATTTTTAAACCATTATTTATAATAATATATTCCAAAAGTTTTAGTAGTATTATACAAAATTTATATTTTTTGATCTTGATAAATAGTCTTATATCTTTAAGTTTTATAGTATAAATTAAACATATTATAAATATTTTTTTGTATTTAATAAAATAGATAAGAATTTTTTTTTAAATAATAAATAATAAAAATATCTAAAGTATACAAAAATACATCATTTATCAAATGATAAAAAATAATACAAGAATTTGTAAGGTTGAAAGAGATGATATCATATTTATCTTCTTTTTGATAAATATTAGATTTTTTTCTTTCTTAAAGATCTATTTTAGTATAAATTTAAATTTTAGTGATTGATAAAACATCCCAAATATCAAAGATAAAAGATGAAAAAATCTTGATTGCTAATTTTTTAAATCCTTAACAATTTACAAAGATCTATTATTTTTTATTCATAAACAAATTGGTGTATCTAATAAAGATTTTGAACATCAAATAAAATTCTAGAATTGATTCTTAATAATATATTTTTTAAAGAAACTCATTTGTTATATGATAGGTTATAAATTAGTCCAAATAATACTCGAATATTTTTTTGTAAGTCAATTAAACTATTATAAAGAGATATTTTAGACAAAGAATTTGTACTTCCTTTTAAATAAATCTTAAAAGTCCTTATGATGCTTTGAAATGATGTAAAGAACTTTGTTTAAAGAATAATTGAATGTTATATAAATAACAAACAAATCTCTTTATTTTGCATGTTGCATATATTTTATTGATTTAACAAACAGATGTTTAGGAATAAGATATATTATCTAAAGATTATATTTTTTTAAATATAATAATCTTAAAATAATAAGATTAAGCAAAGATTATTTGTAATTATAAAAAAACTTATATTATAAAATAAAAAAAAAGTTTTAAATGATAGTATAAAACCTTTACAAGATGATGTTATACAAGAATCTAATTGCATTGTTTTTATTGTAGTTTAACAAACTTATTTTTCAACACATTATTTTCTTTTGTAAACATTCTCCTTATTTTGTGATTGTGCCACTTCTTCATACATTGTTGGATAGTATGTTAAGATACTCTACACTTTATACAAAAAAATTTTAAATGATGCTAAGTTTGTTTTTGTATTATAAGAGACTTAAATTATGCAACATCAATTTTTATGGTTTTTTTTTTAATTTTATATTTTTAAATATCATAAAAAAAAATTATAAAAATATAAAATAATATAAAATTAAAATCATAGGATTTTTTAACAAAATTCAAAGAATCAATTGTCACACTTAACAACATTGTTAATTATTTAGTAAAATGATTATAACTTAAATAAATTCAATAATTTCTTTAGAATGTATTGTAATTTATAAAGAAGCTAGTTGATAAGGACAATATTATTACACTTGATATCAAATTTTAGTTGTAAAAATTATAAAATATATACATATATAATATAATTTATTATTGCAAAGTTTATATTTTGAGCGTTGATATAAGAAGTACATCATATTTTCCACACATATATCAAAATTTTACCAAAAAATATCAAAGTTATATAATATTAGATTTTTTTGTTTTAAGAATAAGATAATCAAAGCACTTTGATTCTTTTAATAAAAAGAGAGAATCTGCTCTTGTTGAAGGAAGATCAATTTGTAATATTGTAGACGTTAGCTTTATAAAATTAATAAGGGCATTAATCTAGATGAACTTCTCAAAAGACAATATATTTACGTACAACTAAGAAAGAAGAAATAAGATCAAAATGCAACATTATCTTCTTGTATATAATATTGTTGGCGAAGAAAACAAAATCCAAATGTTGAATAAGAATACTTCAACCACTGCCACCGTTTCCAATAAAAGGGACGTTGTGAAGCCCCACTTCTCAATGCAACCTCCAGTTCACAAACCAAGCGAGAGCATCGTCATGAAGTGGGTATCGGTGCGATGCTACACCAAATCCAGGTCCACGGCAATCCTCATCACGCTTCTGATTCGCACCTTAAATGGTCTCCCCATCTGCTTCAATTTCTTGTTTCTCACATCGTAAATCATGACGCAACTAAGTGCTTCCACATCAGTGTATGCTGACCCTGGGATGGTCTCTACATTGCACCGTTTCTGTCTCCTGTGTGCTTCGAGAATGAGCAAACATCACACTGAAATTGGTCGGGAGAATTGAAAGACTAATTAGGCAGAAGCAGAAGTGTGGCGATGGTGGGGGGTGGAGGGAGAGATGGATAGTGGGTGAAGGCCCGGATGTAGGGGATGCACCAGGGTGACGACTCCACGTGCAGGAGTTGCACCTGGGTGGCTCCATGGTCTGACCACGCCTCACCCATCTGACGCCGCACCTAGCAATGTGGGTAGGATTGCGCGTTCGCCACAAGTATTTTTGACTTTCGGGGAAAGTTTTTCTTGGAAGTCCTCCGTCACCCATGGTTGGCCCCACAGGTTGTGGAGTGCTTCCTGGATGCCTTTCAATCGTGTTCAATCCCCGTCTTCTCCGGCTCGTCTTTGAGTTTGTATTTTTTGTTATTTTCTTGTGTCAAGCTTTACCCTGCGGTGATAATTTCCCCAGTTGCCGACAGCTATACAAGGAATCCCGCTTACATGGGCGTCTTTTTCCTCCGCTTGCCTTACTCTTCCCCTCCTGAAGCGGTTGGCCTGCCTGTCTCGCTCGGGACGAGCTTTCTGGTGAAGAAGAGATACGCCAGTGAGGGTGGAGGTGAAGTTGGGAGCATTCAGGCAGGTTGGATAATCTAGCACCTCACTTGTGACACCACTTTGGTGTCTAGTTCGCGAGATTCCTGTTTCGAGTCATGTTAGTCGCCGTTTTCTGGCAGGAGGCGGGGTAGGGCGGGTTGCAGGTCAGGATATGTTGGATGGCCAGCGAGGGTTCCGGATTCTCAAAACCTAGTGCTGTCGAATATGCTAGCCTTATAGCCGAGGTTTCGGCATGTGATACAACCGCCGCAGGCACTTGAATCTGGTGCGTGAATAGGATCGATTGTTTAGTATATTCTTGCTGCATTAGATGTCTGGGTGACAAGATGTGATGGTTGCGGCGCCTGAGAAAGCGTGGGCCCTCAGGTGGCCCATTGCTGCAACTCGCCATCACGTTAAGCGTGCTCACTACAGGATTCTATCTTAATCGCACTGCGAGAACACTCTTAGAACTCTTAATCGCGCTGTGAGAATACTCTTTTCTTTGCATACCTTCTTCCATGCCGGACACAGTTGAGATTGTGGATCAGTTGGGATGTGCGTTACCTCGAATTTTGTAAGATTTACCCACGCTTTAGTGCTTGCAGAGTGTCAGGATATTGGCGAGAGCTACCAGTAGGTTCAAATTGGCCACAGGTTGTACCGAGAAATGTGGATCCAGAGTTTGTGAAGTTTCCTCAATTGACGTCACTGTGATGTCATAATAGAAAAAAGTTCTCTATAGTCGGACTCAAGCTGCTTAGTCTTAAGAGTTTTAGGTTTGAACGATTGATATGTTACCGAAATTCGAAGTCGTCCTGTAGATTTTCTTCGGCGCTTGGTGAGTTTCAGTTTTAGTGGTAACACGATATTTTAATATTTGACAACCATCCAACTGATGTAGTGAGATAATCTGAAGATTAGAGCTGCCATATTGTGATTTTTACTAGTAGAATGATCATAGACACTAAGACTATACTTCATCATCTCACCAGTGTTTTCACAGCTTCCAATCAGGGCACTGTAAAACATATCTGCTGTAGCAAGTTATGAATTTCAATGAATTGTATGAAAGAGAAAAATCTGCTTGTACAGTTGCAGCGGAACGTGTACGCTTGCACGAAACCAATGGCATTCGGACCCGAGAACCAGCAGCATCAGGGTCTCGCTATGCAGGTACTTTTCTTAAGCGATAGGTTTAAACATTTTGCTGTATGTGTATATATGTATTTTGCGCCGCTTATATCTGCAAGCGTTTGGTATGACAGCAATTGGGCACTGGGGTAGGAGGTTTTCGTGGGTGGTTTTAAGGCATGGTGACTTCAGCACCGAACAGTGATCTTATTGGGTGGTATTGGTCTAAAAGACATGCTTGGATGCCTGCTTTGAGACGGAGTACAACGAGAGAGTCGATGGGAAATCGTGTGATGATGCAATTGTTACTGCTCACAACTGTGTAGGATACTTTTGTTGCTACAGGAAAGTGTTGTTCAAGGAAGACTCTGAATCTTCAACTGGAAGGTTGAAGAGCCTATTTGTTGAGGTTTAGTGCGGGTCCTCATCAACCTACCATTTTGCCATGCAGCCTAACAATGGCGAGCCTATGGCTATCTTTTCACCGGGAGTGCTGGACAGTAGTGGCTATGGTACGTGGAGTGGGGGCTTCAGCGCCGCACCAATTGACTTCCCCGAGGTGGAGCTGAAACGAGGAAAGCGAAATTCGAGGAAAGTGTGGAAAGATGCCATACCAATGGGAATCGAGGAGAGCAACGATGTTGAGTTTTCACCCGACGCAAGATTGAATTGGACGGAGCCTGAGGTTTGGAAGGATCATGAGAGCATGAAGATATTGGAGAGTAGCAAGGACAAGAGTAGGAAGGAAAAGAGGAAGGAGAGCCATGACTACATCAGTTCCGATGAGGAAAGGAAAGATGGTAGGAAGCGAAGGCGCAAAGATATCGAGACAGCTGTGCCCTGGACAGAGGAGATGGTGAAATATTTATTTGAAACATACGACGACGTGCACCGAAGGCTTTACATCGAGAGCAGAGGCAAGGTGAAGAACCAGAAGAAATGGGATCCTATCATTAAGACAATGCAGGAGAAATTCGGCCGGGTGTTCACGAAAAACCAGTGCGAGAGCAAGTACTGGAAAGTGCGCCGTGAATGCGCCAAGTATAAACTCAGATTGGAGAAACGCGCACAGCATGAGAAAGACGCGCACCCTAGCAAGGCCGTTCGGGAGCTCCTGAAGCCCAAATTGTATGACGTCTGGCTTGAAGTTGCCGGGGGAAAGTCTATCCGCATGCCCGAGATTGAAGTTTCCTCAGGCTCCGAGGATGAGACTGCACCCGAGTTTGTGACCACAACTCCTGGCAATGACGATGACCAAGTCGGTGACGGAAACGAAGAAGATGGCGAAGCAAGCCAGCACCGTCACTCCGCAAGCTGCGCCATTGTCCGCGAAATGCAGCAACTCATAACCAGGCGCGTGGAAGCCGCGGAAAAGCGCGAGGAAGCGCTCAACATCCGTGCAGAGCTCACCATGGAGCTGTTACGGCAGCACATGGAGAGGATGGAGCGTACAGGTCACACGGTAGACGACGCTCGGCAGCGCCAGCTGCAAATGATCGAGGGCGTGGACAACAAGCTTGACAGGCTTGTGAACGGCCTGGGAGCCTTAAATACCAACATCGGTACCATTATCGGCAGACTCACACCCACACAACAACGCTAGACTCCGCACGTCCTCGCAACCCCCTCATCATCCCCATCCCACCGCATTCCCCCACCACAAAATGGGATTCAGGGTGATGACAAGTTTGCAGCGACAGATTGCTCATGGAGACGATGTGTTAGCTGCTGCTGCTGCTGCCAGTTGATGCTTTTTATGTTGTGTGCTTTGTAGATAGATTACGTGATTAGGTTGCTATTACCTTCGCAACGCCTGCATGTCCGTGTCTTCACATGCACATCAGGTGGGAAACGGAGAGAGTGATGAAACCTCAGCGATAGCTAGCTTAGTTTCTCACAGAAACTTGACCGCTGTTGCCTTAACTGAACTGAGCTGAACTGAGTAGCCTCGGCCATAGCAGTTCTGCCCATGAACCTTTTGCATGAATTAGTAGTAATATTGCTTTTCCAGCACAATATTAGCGTATCTTTGTTCTGTGGTATTGCTGGCACCAGATCCAAGTGCAATTTGGGGGTTCTCCTCGCAAGTAGCTGGAGATGATGACGAGGCTCAGTTGCAACCGAAGTGAGTTTCATACACTGAAGCCCCCCAGGTTTTGTGTGCACCAAGACTCTGCCTGCCTGGCTGCCCGCCCGCCCGCCCTTGGTAATAGATCCCTGACCTCTGGATTCTGCATGCAACCCTTGCAGAGTTGGAGTGGGGTGCACTTGACACTCTGTACGCTTGTAAATGTTTTAAATTTTTTGTTTTTGCTTCGAAATGTGGTTGCAGTAAAATTATATATATATATATATATATATATACTAATTAAAGTAAGAGGTGTGTCTCTTTACTCAAATCATTTTTATGTTACAAAACAGTTTCATGTTGCATTGAGGACACTTGCTTAGGGAATAACATGTTAAAGTAGAATGGTCATTCATCAACACTTTTGATGTCCATAGGTTACTTACTAGACCACTATTATTATTATTATTATTATAATATATATATATATATATATATATATATATATAAAAGCTGAAACCTGTCAAATTGATGGGGGAGTGAATTTTGTTTTGTATTTTGTTCTGCTACATTTTTTAAAACTTTTCTAATCACAATAATACAATTATATGTGAAAGGGCAACACACTTTTTTACATTGTGAAAGGATATATGTTTTTAGTGATTTTTTCATAATTTCTAGTTATTTTACTGGACAATAATTATATATATATATATATATATATATTAAAAAATCTAAAAATTTATTGCATTTTGAGCATCTCCAATTGAGTTTTTTTTTATTACTACTTTAAATTATAATTGCTTGTATAAAAATATGTGAGGTTAAAAAAATTCTTGATTTACATACCTATGACTAATTTTTGAAGTATATAAGACAATAAGAAGGTTGACATTAATATTCAAGCATGATGCATATATGTTGCATGTATGAAAGAAGTGCTAGAAGGTTCTTCTTTTAAATAACATAAATATTGTTTCAAAAAAAATTAATTTAATGTTACTTGTAATAAAAAATTTAAAAAAAAGTAAGAAGGTGAAAAAGTATCAATTTAAAAAGCTTTTATTTACATGACTTATATTAGAAACACTTTAATTTTTAAAATGCCATTGTTGCCAATGCATTTTCAATATTGAAAACAACCATCCTTTGAGCTTCCAATGCAATGTTCAAGCCTTGCTAATATTAATAAAATCTAGTATTGTAATCAATGGAAATTCATAAATTATAATCAAGTGATATTTAATATATTTAAATAATATTTTTTAAAAATACATAGATCAATCATTAATTAATGGATTAGATTCCAATTAATGGATAAAAAAAAAATTAATTATATAAGCAAAGATCAATGTTATAAGATATTTAAAAGGCATAATTATTAATTTTATAATAAACTTTAAAGTTGACAAGTATTATCAATACAACCAAATACTAAAAATAATAATAATGAGATTATTTATTGATGCATTTTTTAAAGTAATCTTAATACATTTATTTAAAAACTAATTAATTAATTAAATCAATATTGTATTTAATTGATTTTGTGAGAAATCACAACAAATTTGTTCAAGGATATACCAAAAAATCATTGAATTTACAAAACCAATCTTGGAAAACCTTAAATTTTATCTACATTTTTTTTTAAATACTTATATTTCTTGTAATTTTGTCAAAATATTTAAGTTGAAAAAATAAGTTTTTTTGTTTTTTTATTTGAATCTATCTTATAACTTGTTACTATTGTAACTAGAAGATTATCACTTTTGTTATTCTTACTTGATATATAAGTTCTTGTAAAATTATCAAAGTAAATCAATAACACATGTTATGTGCAATTGTAGCTAAAAAAATATAATTTAGATTATTTTTTGAAGGTTTTAAATATATTCTATTATATAGAAGTTTAGACAAGCTATTCTTTGATTTATAAGAATATGGTACAGTCTTTGCCAATTTGTTTCTTTGATTTATAAGAATATGGTAAAGTCTTTGCCAATTTGTTTCAAAGTTTATTGATTTTTGATATGCAAAAGCATTTAAGTAATTAAATTTTAAAATTACTTAACAAAAAATAATAATAATAATATGATTACTGTTATATTTTACAAATCTTCATTAAAAAAAATAAAAATAAAAAATATTTCTCTTGAACTTGTACAATAATTTGTAAGTCTAGTTATTATTGTGAACATCTTGGTAGCAAAACTAAAAGATCTCAAATATTGCATCAAAATAATTATGTGAAGAAGATGGTTGTAGATCATGTTTTACTTATGATTTCTAACATTATAAAATTATTTCTATATAATTATAACTTCTCTTGATTATTTGGTTTTCTATTTAATACAATTGAGCTGTGTAATATTATAACATATATTATAAAAGATATATAATTATAATTATAATAATTTAAAATATTTTTAATATCATTAAAATAATAAAACTTGCTAATTAATCTAATGTAGAAAATTCCTTGTATAACTTGTATTAATGTATAGACTATTGGTATACATTATGTTAATTGGATTAAAGTCTAATAATAGAAATAGGGAATGACTACGTGGACACCCTCTTTTTATTGTGTAGATACCTCCTATGCCACACCAACAATACACCACTGCTACAATTTTTTCAACAAGATGAACACTAATGAGGCTAAAAGATATAAAAACAACAACATAAACAACAACCCACAATACAAGTACATCAACAATACAAAAGCTAAACAAAGCAAATAAATAAAAAAGGGTATCTATGTAGCAATTCCACTAGATGGACACCCCCTTTTTATTATTTGTTTTACTTGTTTTGATTAGCTTCAGTGTCACTAATGTTCTTGTATTGTGGATTGTTATTTTTTGTTGTTGTTTTTATTGGTGTGACATGGAGGTGTCTATGTAGTAAAAGAGAGGTGTCCATCTAATATTTTTCTAGAAATATTAAATCATATAATTAATTTTTGACTTATTTATAAATTCAAAATAATTAAATATTTTGACTTTGCTAATTCTATATGTTCTATCTATTCTATCTATAAAGATGGATTGGATAACTTAATATATCTATAAAGATGGGTTGGATAACTTAATATAATATTGACTTGCATAATACATTTGAATTAGATAAGGATCTGAACGTGCTTGCCAAAAATGTGAGTCTGTAGACTTTTATTGTATCTAAGATTGTTTTTAATGTGATGCATACTTGATAATTTTTCTAAAAAATGGTTGTAATAAAAGCCAATACACAAATATTATATCCATCATTAAAGTGTGCAATTTATTCTTTAAAATAATCCTTCAAAATTATAGAGATCTAATGTACATCAAGATACTTGTTGAAGTTGTAACTTATGCTATTACTTATGGTAATGACATCAAAATTATTAATCATACTATATGTAATGCATTTTTAATTGAACTGAATTTTTATTGTATAAACTTTCTTTTAAAGACTTAATGTACAAGGTATTAGTATATTATAACTGATACCAATTATGCTATTAAATAAATTGAAATATATAATTCCAATTTTATGATCATTTTAAAATCATAATGTTTTGACTAGGTTTACTACAGACTTTGAAAAATAAAATAAATCATGTCGTCTATCTAATACCATCCAAGTAAAGCATGAAAGATTCCAACAATCTAAATTACATTCAAGGGTACAAACTTATATCGTATTGCAGATAATTACATCTCATAGTTTCTAAATAGTACCAATTTTAACAGAGATAAAATACAAAACAACAATTACAAATGTTGTATATCATTGTTTTTTGAACAAAATCTAAACAATGCTCAATCTTATGCATCTTAATGTAATTTCTTAAAAATATATTTTAAAAAAAAAATCTATTGAACTATTTAAAAAAAAATTTGTCAAATTTTTACACAGTATTCATTCCCAAAAAATTAAACCATACCATATCTCATGTCAATTCAATCCTTTTACCATCCACACATTACATAAAAAGACATTTATTTACAAAATTCATTTAATTGGGACATCACAATAGAATTCTTCTTACATAATAGAAGAACTACACTCTGTATTTTTATTGGAGAATGCAGGATATTACAAGGAAAAAAGAAATTTGCTATATGTTTTAGGAGATTTTTTAATGAATGAAAACCAATTGAACTCAAGTGGGCTTTTTTCCTACAAATAAAATATTCTTGGCAATCTTTCATTGCTATCTAAAGTTGCATTCTTCAAAGGCATGAAGGTGGCTTAAATTCAATGTGATTGGATTGATCCATATCAATCCTCCCATTTTCTTTCCTCCACCCAAGCATGAAGCCCCTTTTCCACCTTGATTTGCTGGCAATCTCCATAGTGGGCATGGTTTAGATTCCTCCATTGAAGAAGCTGTACTCCAGAGGCGTATTTTCATCACAAACAACAGGGAAACCTGAGCATGCTATCATTCTCACCGTGTGAGGATATAAGTAATACATCAGGATTAGACACCTCATACTCCAGTAGATGATCTTCATCCACACCATCCACTCGTGTTGTAAAAGCAGATGCAGTCTGGTTTCGGCAGGGTAGTATGGGGATGAAAAGAGGTTAGGAAATTCTTACAACTATTTGGTGCATGTGTTTAGGGTTTAGGGTCTAAGAAGCCAAATTAGGCCCAATGTTCACTTTCAGAAAAAAACATGATGTCGCAACATCCTCCGCCGCGTGCACCCGGGTACGAGGACTGGAAGGGTGTGACTCGAACCCGTCCAGGTAGGGGATGAGATTAACCGGGTATCATTTTTTCCGGGTATGAACTTCGGGAGGGAGGGTATCGGCAGAGGTCTATGGTTGTTTGGTTGCGCCCAGCTAAGGCTCCGCCGTCGCATGGTTCCACGACCACATCCGTCTTTCGCGTCACAGAATGGCGGATCTGCTTTCTCCATCATTCCATCGTCATTTCTTTCATGTTCTGCTTTCTGGGTCACCGCCGGATCGCCGAAACCACGTGGGATCTTTCCTTTAGGGTCACGCTCATCTTTTTCTTTCGCAGTTGCTTCCTCGTCCTTGTCGTCGGAGCGCGAGGAACTGCCTATGCCCTCGCACAGCGCTCATTCCATACTACTCTAACTCGGAAGTCCCGTCTTTGCTTCGCTCCGCTCCATCCCCTTTCTCTTGCCTCTGATCCACGGTTTCATTACCTATCAATTGCCGCTTTTGTTTATGTTGTCGTTTTTTCGTAGTTATTGTCATCGGTGGTTGGGCTTGCAGGATTCTCTTCTAATCTCTTGGAGTTGCATTTGAGTGTGAGTTGTTATATCACTCTGTGCGAGTAAGTGGGATCCGTTGTTGCGTCGGTGAGAGGTGGTGAATAGAGGAGGAGTTGTGAGTAGAGCAGAGTGTGTGTGTGTGTGTGCAGCCGAAAGAGTAGTGAGGTGGGTGTGAGAGGCAGTGATAGAGAGAGCGGTAGTCATGACGACGCGACCTCAGAATGTGGGCATTTTGGCCATGGACGTGTACTTCCCAGCGAGTTACGTGCGTCAGGTATGCAATCCAACGCTGGATCCTGGCGGCAGGTAGTTCATGTGGAGAGGTTACCACGAGTCAGGGTAGTTTCGGCATGTTTGGGTCTGTGCTAACGCGATGTGGATTCCAAGTTCCGCTGTGAACTATAGTCAATGCTGAATCTTTTCATTCAGCATTGATTCGCATTGGCAGGCAGCTATTTTCAGCCATTTTCAATTGTTTTTGGAGGTGTTTATTTTGGGTTAGTTCTTGATTAGCATGTTTTGGTTAACAGTTAGTATTGATCTTCGGATGTTGTTGTCAGTATGTTGGGACTAGGAATCTGGGAGAGGAGCGTGATTAACAGTATCAATGAATGTGGGTTTATGTCTATGAGATGGTCAGTTTTTGCTTGTTCATGAAGCATGGAAACAGCAATTTGACCTCGTGAGAGCGGTGGCGCAGAAGCTTTTAAGAGGGACAGAGATAGAAATGTCCAGAATAAATGGTTATTTGTATTGGAATGTTCATGAAAACATTATTTGGGGTGCAGGAAGAGTTGGAGGAGCACGATGGAGTGAGCAAAGGAAAGTACACTATTGGTCTTGGACAAGACCGGCTTGCTTTCTGCACCGATCTTGAGGATGTTATTTCCATGAGGTACCTCACCATTGCAATCTGCTATTGATTGTTGCGAGTTTCTTTTGTTTCTCTTGTGTAGATTGGACTCTCCGATCATGAGATGTGGCTAACTGGTTAGTGCTCTAGATTTTTGGCGTCCCTGCCAGTCTTGCTTGCTATTGAACTCTCTGGGTATTTTTGCATTGCACGAACCAATTAGTCTTGGTATTCACGACTTGTTTCGGGTGAGTGTCAGCTTGACAGTTGTGAAGTCATTGTTGGAGAAATATGGCATTGCACCTGAAAGCATTGGACGCCTGGAGGTGGGCAGCGAGACAGTCATTGACAAAAGCAAGGGCATCAAGACCTGCCTTATGCAGCTATTTGAGGTCGGTGTGGTGACGTCTTTTATTACTTCAAATTAACTCCAAAGTGTTCCAGGAATCTGTGTCTTACCTTGGCACAATGTAAATGAGTAACGCATATCTGACTGTAGCTTTGAGATTAGCTTGAGACCTGAAAAACGAAGACATCTTATACCTTAATCAAATGACTTATTTATAGTCCTAATTGGTTGCTGAAGATGCTTGTTTCTGAATTTTAAATGGAAGGCGTGGTCTTCTCTAATCTATTGTTACTTTTCCTCTTGTGTGTACTGGCAAGTAGGAATCGGGTAACGGCGATATCGAGGGAGTTGATTCTACCAATGCTTGCTATGGAGGAACAGCAGCTTTACAGAATTCTCTCAACTGGGTGGAGAGCAGTGCTTGGGATGGACGTTATGCCATTGTCGTCGCTGCAGACAGTGCTGTATGTTCCTTGAGCTTTACTTTGGCGGTCAAGCTAGTTTTGTCGTGTTCAATCTTGCCCCTCTCTTGAAGACTTCTTTTTCTTCTTTTTCTTTTTCTTTTTTCCTACAAACTATTCCATCTTTCAATCTGCATATGTCTTTTAGATACTGCTGCCTCTGGTCTGTATTTTGCTTATGAACTACTGAGGGTTTAATCATTCGGCAAGGAAATTAGAACAATAGGAATGTGACTTGGCCGAATGGATGCCGTGGCAGGTATATGCTGAAGGGGCTGCACGTCCAACTGGTGGTGCTGGAGCCGTAGCCATTTTAATCGGACCCAATGCACCCATAGTCTTCGAGCGTAGTCTTAGTGGGACTCATATGGCAAATGTGTACGATTTCTACAAGCCGAATCTGGCCAGCGAATACCCGGTACGTTCCAGATATAGCGGCCTGTTTAGGGTACTTCCAACTTGTCAAGCGAGTTTGTAAGGTTAATTTATTTTCGAATTACTTTTATCTTATCTTCGATGGAAGTAATGAGCAGAGTGCGAGTTTGAAACATATGAAGTGTTGGTTTCATGGGTGAGTTTGTAACTTTGCACCTTATGATGCGTAATTGCATTTAGTTCCATACGTAACAATGGCGGTATTTAATGGCAGGTTGTTGATGGAAAATTATCGCAAACCTGTTATCTGCAATCACTTGACTTATGCTACCGGCGCTTCTGTCAAAAGTATGTTTCCTCATCTTTCCTATTGCTATGCTATTCTATTTTCTGGTTACAATGCAATGAACTTTTCTGCAGCCGTCGTATATCACTTTGTGGGTTATCAATTAATTGTTTTACGTGTTTTGTCAGGTACGAGAAGCACACAGGCAAACCTTTCACCCTTTCTGACGCTTCTTATGTTGTGTGCCATGCACCTTACAATAAGGTAATGCGTCTCGCTCGAAAGTTTACATATCTAGTGCTGGTCAATTATTCCTTTGGTCTTGCAAACTTAACGAATGAGATATGAGATTATCATAAATTGAAAAGTTACGATACTGGAAATGTGCAGCTTGTGCAAAAAAGTTATGCTCGACTTGTCTACAATGACTACATCAGAAATGCAAGGTAATCGTCACAGGTTTTTCTTTGTGCTTTTCTGGTATCCTGATTAGTAATTGCAGACTTGCCGCTGCAATAACGGGAAGTTGTCAGATGTAATGTCCTCAAATATTAAATTTACATCTGCGTGGTGTCTGCCTCCAGCTTTGTTAGCGAAGGTGCAGCAGCTATGTTGGAGCCGTTTGTAACATTATCACCAACAGATAGCCTTGTGAATCGCGACCTTGAGAAGGTACGTTCCAGTTCTTACTTTTCAGCTGTGGTTTTGTATTTTTATGGCTATATGAATTCGACGACGAGCGGTGGTCACAATTTACCTGTATTATGGAAATGCAGGTCTCCCAACAAGTTGCTAAGAAGCAATATGATGTAAAAGTTGCACCCACGACGATGTTGCCCAAGGAGCTTGGAAATATGTACTGTGCATCTTTGTATGCTGGTCTTGCCACCCTTGTGCATAACAAATCATCATCTTTGGTAATTGTCTCTGTCCTCTTTTAATGCACTTCTTGTGACTTTAATTGATGCATCTATCAGCTGCGTCAAGTATTTGAGAAGTTTGGTCTATTATGTTTTTGTAGTGACTCAACTTTATGTCTCCAGATGAACAGACAGTAACAATGTGGAGCTGGTTCTTGAATTGACAGGATGGCCAGAGAATAATTTTGTTTTCGTATGGTAGTGGACTTGCTTCAAGCCTCTTCTCTTGTAAATTCGTTGAAGGCCAGAAATTGGCAGAGATTGCAGAAAAAATGGACATCACCGCTAAACTCCAGTCTCGTATTGCAGTAAGTATGCAAATCTCTATACTCTATTCCAGGAGTAGTGACACATGGTGGAATCACACTACCATTTTGTACGTTTTGCAAGTTTTATTTTCATATTCAAAAGGTTGTTGACGGAGAAGTTATTGCTGCTAGCGAGTTTGGCTGGTGAATGAGTTTTCATTCCCTTGGTAACATTATGTGGTGGTTAATTCAGGTCACACCCAAGGAGTTTGTGGAAACTATGCAGCTCATGGAAACTCGTTATGGTGCTAAAGATTTTATCCCAGTCAGCTCCAAGTCTACCCTGCGCCCCATGACCTATTATATTACCCAAGTAGACAACCTTTATCGCCGTAGTTATGACAGATACCTAACAAAGGCTGATAAGGTGGAAGCCAATGGTGTACATGGCCTAGCACATTAGTTTTTCAGATTCGCAGAGTCTGAAAGCCGTGTAGGAGTCTTATTATATGTAGGTGACTCTTTGCAATATCCTCTCCATTTCCAAATTCGAATATTGGGAATGTTGATGTCACTGCTTTGGAGGGGCGGCATTTTCTGGCAAGAAATTTAGCCAGGACCAACAAAAATTGTAGAATGTGAAGAATATTTGCTCAAGAGCTTGTCATTCCTCTTCAGTGGCTCGCGTTGAGGAGCTTGTATTAAGATACTTCGAGGGATTCTTGGAGGTCTGATAGATGTATCTTACGTGTTGACGATTATATATTTATTTCATTTTCTGCCATTATTTACATTTCATCCTTTTCTAGCTGGTGTCCTACATTAAAGCTAGCGCATTTTTCCAATGGGTTCCCAACCAACTCATCTCTAACATTAACTGCTACATTTAGTGTATTCTCATTACAAATTTTCGATTCACGGTTAGAATTTTGTAGATCTGATAGTCATGTGTCAAACCTGAAGTGGTGGTTGTGGACGTGTGACACTGAACTCTTATTTCCAAGTCTAAAGCTGCCATCTATGACTCCTTTTGAGTTTGATTTGAGTTCCACCAAGTTGAGTGAAGCTTTCCACTCTTTTCTGTTCGTATTTCTTGACCACGACTTGCCTTTAGACCTTGAGTAGCTCAGTCCAGTGCAGGTTGCTGGCACACCTGTGTGATACTGACGACTTGAGTATGTTAATTATCAATGAAGCATCACAATTGATGGAGGATGTCTTAAAAGCTACTGTGAAGCTTAGTCTGACAGGGAAGGAATCTCACTTCGGTCTGGAGTTTTTGCAACCTTGCTGAGCTAAGATGCAAGCCACTGTCCAGAACTTCTCCCGTTTCTCTCTGCAAGGGTTGATGCCCTGTTATAAATTTTGGTTCTGGGCAGATCCAAGTCGAAAGTTGGGAAAGTCTGCTCTACTAGAATGGAACCTGTAACAATGCAACGACGTCTAGCAATGTTTTCTTGACCTTTTATTCTTCCAGAACTTGGAATTCATCTTGGAACAACAATGAGGTCACCTCCGATCCAAAGAACAATATCACAATTCTAAACATTATATACATATGTATATATATATATATATATATATAGTATTTTTTTCCTCTTTTTTCTAAATATTTTTAATGCATATCAAAATTTGATGTCTAGAGATTTCTAAGAGATGTGTTGTAATATGTAGCTGATTATGTTTAAAATGTGAATTTTGGCATTTTATTTATTAAATAATTAATTTTTTTCATATATATTATTTATTTATTTATTTATTTATTTATACTATCTCTAATTTTATTTTTTTCCTATATTAAAATTTCATTATCAACATGTGTTTTTATGTTACAACTATAAGATGAATATCATTGTATGAGTATTTATGTCAATACCATGCTTAAGAACTCATTGCAAGATCTTGCACAACTAATTTCTTTTAAATCTCTCAACATAATTTTTGAGAGAAATTAATAATATAGCTTGTTAATTGGAATCCTCAAGATCCACAAAAAAGTTTTTACAATAGTCTTATTACAAATAAAGACTCATCTAGGATTCTTGCATTCTTTCTTACAAAGTCATATTGTAGAACTTTTTTTTTAGGAGAAGTAAGTTTTTATAAGAATAGAGAGGATAAGAGAAGAAAGAAAGAAAGGTTTTTTTTTATTGTGATATATCTTAATATATTTTATATCTTTTTATGCTACAACATCAATTAAGCTTTGGATTATAAATACTTCTTCAAAAAAAAACCATAAAATATTTCTTATATAGTTTTCTATATAATTATATTAGTCATATGCTTTTTGATATTACTTTAATTAAAATAAGAGAGGAGTTTATGGAAATTTTAATTTTATATTTATATTCAAAATACAATAGAATAACATAAATAAATGAATTATCAAAAAATAATTCATTCTCAAGATTTTTGACTTTTAATTACTTTTTATCTTATCTTTTTGTACTTTGTAGCTCATAACTTATAAACTATGAGCTACAAAGTAGAATAAGTTATGAGCTACAAAGTACAAAAAGATTGAATAAAATACTTTTTAGTACTATAGAATTAAGAGATTGCAAGTTATTCAATCTTCTACCATATATTACTAAAGTTCTAGAAGTTTTAAGCATGACTTTAAGGTATTTCTTATTTCTTGATTATTTTAGTGATTTAAAAATAATCAAAATAATTTTTAAATATACTTAAAGTGTTAATAAAAAAATTTTAAAAATACTTTAAAATAAAAATAGATAGTTTTATAAAAAAAATTATTCATACTCATAGATATATATATATATATATATATATATATAATCTATTTTATTCCTACATATTACTATAGAAGTATATAAGAAGTTTTAAGATTATGAAGTTAATGTTAATATCTTAGTTTTTAAAATTATTCTATGTTTAATAACTATTAGAAAAATAAAACCTACATATGAGTCTTTTGAGTCTTAATTGTAACAAATAAAATTAATTATACATACATTTTTACTATCTTAATTTTAAAACATGTATAAAATATATATATATATATATATATATATATATATATATATAAATAATTAATAAAAAGATGGATGGTGATTATTAATACTTTCATGTGTCATTGAAAATATAAAAAGTAAACAAAGTAGAATTAGATATAAGATAGAAAAGAACTAAAATGGCTATTATTAAATTTAATGACATTAGAGAATCTTGAACCAAGACTAGAATATAAGAAAGAAATTAATAAGACTAAAGATGGCCTCATTCTTGCTTTCATATATACTAGCTACTAAGAAGGCCTTGGAAAAGCTTCTTAAAGACTAAGAGGCTTATAGTTTAAATGTCGAAGTTATAGTTTGTTTTTAATGTGACTTTTTAAATTCAAGAAACTTATAGAACAAGTTTTAATAACTATGTTGAATTTTCTTGTAGTGAAGCTTAAGGATATAAGCTACACTTTGGAAGAATTTGATAAAAATTAAATAGTTGGATCAAGAGTTATTAGATTCTAAAGTTTAAGAAGAAATCAATCTTTTGTGAGTGAATAAGGTATTGAAGGATTTTGCTATAATTTGAGCATTTTATGAAAACTAAAGGGATTTTTGGAAGCCAAGACTTTATGGAGGTGAAAAAATGAATATATGAAGATATAATAAAATTTTGATATAAAGATGAGATTTTGAAAGGAAGTTATGGATTTTCTTAGAAGTTATTGAGAATTTAACTTATTAACAATTGGCTAGTTGTGATTTTATATAAAAAAGGGTATTAAAGATTTTCTATATGCCATAGAAAAACTTTATGTACAAACTTATTTAAATATAAGAGGTTTTTAATGATATAATATATATATATATATATTTATAATATTTTTATATCTATTTTTCCTTCTTATTAAAGATAAATTACTTATTGGAATCTTATTAATAAGTTACAAATAAATTTTCTATAGCTAGATATCCAATATGTTTTCAAATTAAAAATCACGCCACACAACAATGCCCTCTTATATCCAAAATTTCATCCACTTTAATTTTTTGATTGTTATCTATTCCAATAAAAAGTGGCAATAATTATTTATTTTTTAATATATTAATTGTAGTCTAAGATTTAATAAGAAATATATAAAATATATGATAAATATTTATTAATTATTTAATTATAAATAATATAGAATTTAATTAATATTATTATAACTAATATACTTTTTAATAAAAATATTGATCAAAATTTTTATAATTAAAATTATCATAAGGCCAATTAGTTATGATAATATGATAAAATAATCATATTTTATTATTAATATTATATAAAGGTTTTTTTTTAAAAACATCTACAATAGATTTTTTTTATTTTCAACTTTCTTTTGGCTATATTTTTATTGTTGTGTAAAAATTTTCTATTTTACTTTAAAAAATCTTCTATTATTTACTTTTTTATTTATAAAAAATTAAAAAATATTAAATTATAGGTCATAACCATATTTGACAAAAAAATAGTGGTTTTATTTATGACCATTATCTAGAAGATCTTAAATAAATTTCATCAAAAAATGTAATGTCAAGTAAAATTGTTGAATTTAACACTCAAAGATGTAGGTACTCCAATTTCAAAAAAACAACTTGTTGTTGATTATATATGACATCAACTTCTATTGGTGTAAGATAAGAACATTTAGATAAGATATTTAACAAGTCTTATTTTTTTAAGAGATAATATATAATATTAAAGACAAATCATTGCAAAGACATATTTTAATAGGCTTGACCATAATTTAAGATACATGTAGATATAAAATATTAAAGGTTCTTGTGATTAGTATAAATTGTGAGTAGATTAAAAATACCTTTAGATAACAATATCATTTTTGAAGTGAATGTACAATAATAAAAAGTTCTTTGTCACAAAATTTATAATTATTCTTGGTTGTTAAGAATTATTTTGAATAAAAATATAATAAGATAAAATCTATCATGTATATGCATTTAAACTAAAATTGTATCAAATTCAAAGTTTGATGCATTTACTTCTATAAAAAATAGCTTATAAATATTTAAATGGCATAAATAGGAATTAAGATGAAAGTTATTTTTAAGCCTTAAAATACTATTTTTATTATTTTATTCCATTATAATTTGTCTTTTTAAGTTTATTATCTAAATAGAATAAAAAATTTTAAATTTTTTTTGATAAATTTTAATGATAAATTTTTTAAATTTATAATATTATAAATACATTTGTAAAAATCTATTGTTTTTCTTCACAAAAAAGATTGGTGCTCTTATAAGAGATTTTGAATGTTGAATAAAATTCTTTGTTAGATTTTTTGTAAATACATTCTTTTAAGAAAACCAACTTGTTTTTCTATAAGTTGTAAACTGGTGCAAATAGTGGTTGAGTTTCTTCTTAAAGGTCAATTGTAAAATCATAAGATTAGTGTTTTGATAATATATTAATATTTTATAAATTTATTTTTATTATTTTCTATTTTTTTCAAATACACCTTAATATTCATTAAGTTATAATAATATTATCTTACAACATTCATTTGAATAAAAACTTAATGTTCTATACATATCAAATATATTTTCTTCTTTTGTAGCTTGTATAAGTGCTTTAGTTTTAATAAATAGAGGTTTGAATTTTCTAATTAGAAAATATATTTTTTATTTTGATTTTTTCTTTAGTAAGTCAAGAAAAAATTGAAGGCTATAAGATATCCAATCTATCTAAGAATTATAACTTTTTAATCAAAATAAATTTAAATTAATAAAATTAATTCAAAATTTTATAATATTAAATATTATTAGACTTTTATAATCTTTTATAATTACTTTTATTAATAGAAATTTATAAATAATATCTCCATAAAATAAAGATCATCTATATATGACTTATATATATATATATATATATATATATAGGTTTAATTTTTTGTATTGGTAATATTTTTTGATACTTAGCAAATTTTTCATTAAGAAAATCAATAGAGGCACTATAATCTAATGAGAAAAAGATAGAAATTATAGATTATTTATATCCTATACAAACTTTTATTTAGAAAAAATCAAAGATTTTAAAATACAATACAAGGCCTTTGTAAGATGATGGTATACTTGTCCTATAAGTTTCTTACCTTTAAAAAGTTGTATTGCAGATTATCTACTTTTAATTTTTAATTTAATTTTTAATTTAATTTTTAATTTAATTTTTCTAATATTGATTTTTTTTCTTAAAGAGAGTAGACTATCTCTCTTTGTGGAAATTTTCATTTGGCATTAGACATTGCACATTACCCTCTTTTTATTTAACTTGTATACTTGCTAGTATTTTTAATTTAATTTAATTTAATTTAATTTTTTTACAAGTCTAGATTAATTTAGATAGAAAGAAAATATACTATAAATACTATATATACTTAAAAGAAGTAATAATAGACTTACAACCATTGTGGATCTTTATAGCACTCTTGAAGAAAAAATCTCATGTAATATCAATTTCAGTTGTAAAATTATTATTGCTATACTTATAAAAGAAGTCAATAATAAAATTTGATATTTATATTATAAAGTTGTGCAATCAAAAGAAATAAGTATAAGTAGACTAACTTCACAATTGATTTCTAAAAAAATTGCTACTACATGTACAATATAGCCATAGTTCAATATGCCAAAAAACTTTGATGGGACAAGATTAGAATTTTAAAAATTTTTATAAGATTTTTTTTATAAATTTATCCTTCTTAATACTTTGATTGTAGTTCTTAAATAGGATTTATATACACATTTCTATCTAAAAGTTCTCTTTCTTAGTTTATATCTTTAATAAAAAATGATTTATGATAAATAAATATAAATGATAAACCTCATGCTATTATTTTTTATTCAAGAAGATTCTTAGCAATCAAAATTAATTATATAATCTACAATAAAACAAATTCTTATTATTATTGATTTATTCTAAGAATAAAATTACTATTTAATTTAATTTAATTTAATTTATTTTTATCTAATCATAGTTTATATTAATTATAAGAATCTTAAGTATTTTTTTATCAATACATGTCTTAATTTATTGATAAGCTTGTTGGAGTATATCTTCTTTAAATTTTATATTTAATACTATATATTCACTTGAAAAAAAACAAAGCTTATCAAATGCATTGTTAAATATTTTTTACTTGTATCAAAAGAAGAAAATGTTACATATAATTAATAATAGATTGTTCTTTTAAAAAAAACAACTTCACCTTTAAGTTATTAAATTAATAATTCTATTTGATACAATTTTTCTAGATGTTTTATTAAAATATATTAATAGTCTCTATTGTTCTTGATGTTAAAAGCAACCTTCATAATGATTCTAATAAATTTGATTTAATTTTTTTTTTAAAAATTTATTATGAATAACATATATATATTTTAAAAGATCAAAAATAATTACATGTATTTCAAGTACAATATGACTTTCTAATAATAATATATTTTAGATATAACAAAACTTTGGAATTTATTTCAAGAGATTTTGGTGGCTTCAAATATAAAAAATTCTCAAAGCATTAGTTCAATCTTATGATATTGTCATGAATATAAAATTTATTCCAATAAATATCTAGTTACTATGGATATATATATAAGTAGGTAGAAGTAGGTTAATTTAATAATATCTTAGAAAGAAGCTTCTTAGAAGCTTCATAGACACAGTTTCATCTTTATATATGGATATAAGAGATTGATAGGTTAGAAATTTGGCCAATAAGTTAACCATATGTTGCATATGTTGATAGCTTATAGAATAAGCTAAGTACGTGGTGTACATATAGGAAACTTATCTTATAAGTTTGGCACATGTCTTACAAATTGAATACATATTAGAGGTCCTATAGAATACCGCCATGTAGCTCTTAGATAGATAGTATATATAGAAATAAGTGTCACGGACACAGATTATAGACTTGAAGTCTAAACAAGAAGTTCAAGAAGAACTGGCAGGAACTAGATTAATCAGATGAGTACAAAAACAACACCAGAGAGGTGAGCTAGAGCTCCAAAAGATGTGTTGTCGAGACTGAAGAACTCTTCAGCCTCGACTCCAATATATACTCCTACCTAGGAAGCTTCTCAAGCAGCTTCCTCCAACTAGGGAGCTTCTCAAGCAACTTCTACTAACTAGGAAGATATTAGAAGGCTCTGGAAGGTTCTAGAGAGTTCTAGGAAACTTCTAGAATATTCTAGAAGGTTCTAACAAGTATGTCCTTGACATCACCTCCTCCTCTAGCTTCGAGGTCTCCAAGAAGCCATTTGAGATGTATACTCACAAACGTAGGAAATCAAAAATTTGTCGCATAGTCTCTGTAATATATTCCAACTGTCGTTCATGAGGCAGATGATTCATGGATCCTTTTTTTATTCATTTCTCTAGAGAAGGCTTCATCTTCACCCTTCATTAATGACAAGCTTTTGGTTTATTAGGATATCGTCGATGGAATTCCCGTACCTTTTGAGATGCATTGGCAAGATTTTCGGCCGGTTCCCATGTTCTTTCATTAATATCGTAGCCGCTCCAATGCACAAAGTACTCTAATTTATTCCATCTTCGCCGTGAATCTAGTATCCTTTCCACCTCATATTCTTCATTGTTTTCAATTTCTATACTAGGTGGCGGATATTGCACTCTTCCAGGAAAAGACAATTCTCAAGAAGGCTCTAATAGAGAAACATGAAAGATAGGGTGTACCTTCATAGCAGCTGGTAACTCTAAGTGGTACGCCACAGGATTGATCTGCTTTTGGATAACAAATGGTCCCAATCTCCGGTAGTCCAACTTATCACATGGCCGCTTGGTCTTGATATTCCGTCGAAGCAGCCATATTTTATCTCCAATCTTGAAATTAGGTGCCTGATTCCGAAATTTATCCGCGGATGCTTTATAAGACTCTTGGGCAATTTGCAATTGAAGCTTCAATGTGGTTTGAAGCTCCGATAGCTGCTGCACCAATCCTTCAGCTGTTGGATTATTATTTGTTGACGTACTCAATAGATCAAGCTTCGGATGGTATCCATAGTTGGAAAAGAATGGTGTTTTCTGAGTTGATCCATGAAAGGTGTTGTTATATGCAAACTCGGCTAGCGATAGATATGCAGTCCAATTATCGTACTGATAGTTGATACTGCATCGTAAATACTGTTCCAAAACTTGATTCACCCGTTCCGTTTGGCCGTCCGTTTGAAGATGGAATGCCGAAGAAAGCTTGATGTCCACCTTTAATATTTTAAAAAAAGATCTCCAAAACTTTGATACAAATTGAGTTCCTCGATCCGACACGATATCATCTAATAGACCATGATATTGATACACATTATCAAGGAAGAACCTTGCTGTATCTTTGCTTGACGATGTCTTCTTGCAAGGGATAAAATGAGCCATCTTTGTAAGTCGATCCACCACAACAAAGATGCTGTCAAATGAATTCGATGGCAGCAGATCTGTAATAAAGTCCATGGAAACTGAAGACCATAGATGACACGGAATAGGCAATGGCTATAGAAGTCCATAAGGGCGATGTCGAGGGTTCTTGGATCTTGAACAAATGTCACAAGAGAGGACAAAATCCTTCACATCCTTCCACATTTGGGGCCACCAAAAATCTCGGGAAATGAGTTCCAAGATCTTGTTGAATCCGAAATGTCCCGCAGCTGGAAAGTCATGACGAGATAGAAGGACTCGAAGTCATGCTCACCCTTTTGGAATATATAGCCGCTCCTCAAAGTATAAGAGATCTCCTTCAACCTTGAATTTATCATCATTGATACATTGCTTAATATCAAGGACTATTGGATCTTCAATAATTGCAGCACGTACCTGGTTGAGGAAGTCAGTATCAATTGGCACCACAGCAGCACAAATTCTGAATTGCTCTGGCTTTAATAATGTCATACACTGCTGATCAAGCGCTGCCTCTCCAATCTTCGGCGCAAGACATGATCTTCTTGATAAGGCATCGGATAGTCCTTGCTGCTTTCTAGGCCGATAAGTAATAACGAAGTCAAATCTAGATAGCGACATATTCCATCGAGCTTGACGACGGTTTAGAACCCGAGCAGACATGAAATATTCCAGATTCTTGTAATCCGTATATACGGTCACCAGATGTGCAGCTCCTTCGAGGAAGTGACGCCACTCTTGGAAAGAATCCACTATAGCAAGGAGTTCCTTATCATGAATCTCGTAGTTGATCTCAGCCGCAGAAAACTTCCGTGAATAGAATGCAACCGGATGAAGCTTATTGTCGATGCCCATCTATGAAAGTACGGCTCCTAAAGCAAAATCCGAAGCATCGGTTTCCAAATAGAAAGCCTTTGCAAAGTTTGGGTGTATCAAGATTGGAGCCATAGTAAATGCCGTTTTAAGATTTTGAAATGCTTTTTCCGCTAGAGGTCCCCATTCCAGCTTATCCTTACATGTTAATCAAGTGAGTGTAGCAGCAATTTGAGAATAATTCTTGATGAAGATCTGATAGAAGTTAGCAAAGCCGAGAAAACATTATACGTCTCTAACCGTCTTTGGAACTTCCCAGGACACAATTGCTTCCACCTTCTTGGGATCCATCTTCAGGCCTTCCGTAGTCGCAACAAATCCTAAAAACTCCATCTCAGTTTGGTGAAATAAGTACTTCTCTAACTTAGCGAAGAGTCCTCGCTCGCGTAGTTTTTCGAGTACCAAACAAATGTGCTTCTCATGCTTTTCTTCATTCTCAAAAAATATCAAGATATCATCCAAATAGATGACAATAAAATCATCTAGATATTCTCAAAAAATATCGTTCATCATGTGTTGAAAAACTGCCGGAGCATTGGTAAGACCAAATGGCATGACATTATATTCAAAATGACCATACCTTATACAAAAAGCTGTCTTCCACTCGTCTCCTTTTTTGATTCGCACAAGGTTGTAAGCT